>CAVMGG010000768.1:0-157500 GCA_963680895.1 Fragum sueziense
TAAACGCCTGTTTAAAACCACGACGTTTACATACCTGATTTACCTGTTCAGTTTGACTCGTCTGTCCAGATGTCATAGTTTATTTATAACCATTTAAATAGTCAGCATATTGATTGTTAGCTTTCTTTGGTTAAAGGCATGCAACATGTATATGTCGGAAGCAATCTTGAAACTATGCAGTTTTAAGACTGGACAAATCTAACGGAACTCATTTTGACCAGTTTTGAAACTGCGTAATATAGCGTTTAAATTGTTATTTAGATGTATAACGGCGTACACTCAATGCAGAACTCATCTTAAACAATCGTCTATACCATTCTATGAAATTGTCGTCTTGGTTATGATATCTTCAAATAAATTGCATCCCATTTCGCGCTTTCCAAATTTGCATTTAGGTAAAAAACGTATGTTATGAATTATAATATAGTCATTTTTCTTTGGTTGTCTCGTAACTACAGCTTCTTTAAAGCTGCAGTTACAAGGATTTTGTTGCAACGCGACGATATGCTTATTACAAAAATGAAAAAAATGAAAATATTAGCCCATCATTGTTCTTTGTTATGACGCGTGTGCATATTTTTATTTTCAGTATTCAAACGTCAATCCACGAACAAATGCCTCACAAAATGATATTTCACCAACACCTTACCAGCAACATTTGAGGTAAGATTATTTGATTAGACTTTAACCCTTTCCAAAACGACAAAGTTTTACGGTGATCCATTTCAAAAACTGCCACAAATGACAAAATGGATGTTATTCAAGATAGGATAATTGTAAAATGTGGCACAAAAAATATTGAGATAAAAGGAGAAACTGCTGGTTATCAGCAGTTTCTTCTTTTGTTTCAATGTTTTTCCCAAGCCTTTTCTATTAAGGACGTCAAAACCAGGTCTTGTTTGGGAAAGGGTTAACGCCTCTTCCAACTGCTATGGTCATATCACAGAGGTTGGATCACCTCACCATGGATTCCCGTCGTTTCTCATACCAGTACTACCACAACGTCCTTACCAAGCCTCCAGCTGCTCGACAACATAGATTAACGATTATCAAACCATTGGTGGGAAACAATTTTGTCTGAAAGGGTGATCCGGGGATCGAACCCGGAGTCTCACGAGTGAGAGTTCGATGCGCTACCAGCTGCAAATAAGAAACATGCAGACCTATTACGCTTGCGGTTGGCTCGCATATTAACCCTTTCCCAAACCAGACCTGGTTTTGACGTCCCTAATAGAAAAGGCTTGGGAAAACTTTGAGACAAAAGAAGAAACTGCTGATGACCAGCAGTTTCTCCTTTTGTCTCAATATTTTCTGTGCCATTTTTTACATAAATCCTATCCTTAATAACATCATTATGTCTTTTGAGACGGTTTTTTAAGTGGATCACCCTAAAATTTTGTTGTTTGGGAAGGGGTTAACTTATCGCCACACAATGAAACTTATGACGCACCTACAAGATAAACGATTTGGCTTATGACAATCAATTTCTTCAGCGGTTTCTACATTAAAATGTCATAGATATAGTTCTTTATTCACTTGAAAGTGGTGTCCTATTGGATCTTTTTCAAGACCCCATCTCATTTATAAACATTTTATTCGGTCACGCCGATAGATGAATATGAAAACTGCCAAATATATAAGGACAGGTACATTAGATGATGTTTCTTAAAAGAATCTCAATACTTTAAACAACTAACATTCTTTCACTATGTACATATTCTTTACAGGCAAGATGTGTTTTCACAGTCAAGACATTTCCAGGTCCCGTTGAAAAAGGTAAGTAAAGATCTTGTGGAAATTCCAACTACTGTTATTTGTCCATTTAATTTCAACGAAACAATTATAATCAATTCTATAAAATTGGTTGAATTTCTCTCTCAGGCGCCGTGTTTATCATGTATATCACAATAATGGCACTCAGAAATACAGCTACTTTTCCAGTGTTACGAATTTTCGAGTTTAACAGTCTGGCGATTTTATAAAACTATTTCGCATCAGACACAGCTCTCGTTGCTCACTTACTAAATGCCATAATTACAGTTTATTATGCTTGCCATAACTTCAAACGCGCCACTTGGCTTTTTAACAAATTATAAATTATTATATTCCTTCTTGGAAAGTTATTATATATCCAAACAAAATGTTGTAAACTTTTCAAAAATGCATGAATCAAAATGGCGTGTTATGAGTTTTGACCAGTATACTGTTCAAGTTGTAGCTTCGACAATATATCGGATGGAACCCGCTTTTTACTTTGGTATGAATGATGTCCACTCTTTATTTTCCAGACTGGCAGTGGTACCGACAACAAGGGACAACAGCAAGCTATACAGATATCCATCAGTGTAAATAAACGGGATCTTCCTGAAAAATGACGAGTAGCTGGAGACTAGAATTGCAATTGTGTAAAACTAGGGACCCGAGATGTCTTTCAACATTTATTTATTCTACAAATTGGGAAAATATGTTATCTTTAAAGTACAAATGAGGAAAATTGTGTGTTATTTCCATTGAATGACATTGGATAATACATGTATGCTCTATCTAATTACCCGAAAGTAGTTACTAAATATTTGTAAAATACTCATCTAATAAAAGAAAATGATTATGGTTCATCCTAGGTGTCATTCCCGAATGATTTGAGCTCATTAAAAATAATAAGTAAAATATGGACAATTTTGGATATGCATTGCCCAACTCAAACATTTCGTTGGACTATATTATTTAAAGGCTACCAAGCTTGGCAGTTTATTGCACCGTATATTGGAAGAAAATCATTAAATTAACGTGTTTTATAAAAGATCCGCCAAACTCGGTTGTTTTAAAAGTTTTATTTGCTTTTCTTTACATCGTTAAAAAACTGATTTTCGAGAAAATAAAGATAGGCAATTTCCGTAAAATTGCCACAGATTGACGTCATCAATGGCTTGACTCCGCCCCCAATCTAGAGCATGAGGTGTCTGACAAAGATAATGTGTTCGACTTTTCTGTCATGTAGCGAAGTCTCAGTTTTTATCCATTTCTCGATCGTAAGAGTAATACAGGCAAACTCAAACCGTTCTTTGGCACATTCCTTAATTCACTTACGACCTATTCTTTGACTATTTTAACATTTTTTCTAACATTTACTGAGGACGAATTCCGCGTTTTGAGTATCGATTGGGGAAGTCGCTTTATGACAGAAAAGTCGGACATTTAACTTTTTAAGAAATTTCAGACCTTCCGGGAAATGACCCATGACTGCCCGTATGGCCAGTATGACGTCATAATTTCAAGTCGGAAGTTTAGCTTATTTTCTTCGGCAAAGATCGGAAAAGACAAAAATATCCAATTTAAAAGACGAAATAAAAACACTTCTAATGTTAGAAAATTGTAGAAACTTTGATAATTGGTTAATAGTAAGGTGTTCTTTCGGCACAAGACTTTAATTTTGCCAATCATCGGACACTTTAAATAGCGATAAAGACATTGAATTCTTTATCAAGAAAGGTGGCTCGTGAGCATAATAAGAAGGCTGTTTCTTACATAGGGGTCTGTAATTTGACTCCTAGCACCTAAAGAACCTTTATTTAGTATTTATTAAATAGAGGCTCATTAGGTGCTGGGAGTCAACTTACAGACCCCTATGGTTTCTGATAGTTCCGCCTGATATTGCATTAACCCTTTCCCAAACAAGACCTGGTTTTGACGTCCCTATTGGAAAAGGCTTGGGAAAACATTGAAACAAAAGAACAAACTGCTGATAACCAGCAGTTTCTCCTTTTGTTTCAATATTTTCTATACCATATTTTACACAAATCTTATCTTTAATAACATCCATTATGTCATTTGTGGCAGTTTTTGAAGTGGATCACCTTAAAATTTTGTCGTTTGGGAAAGGGTTTTAACCTATTACCACACATTGGCGCCTTTTGACACCCTACAAGATAATGGCTTTGGAAAACATTGTGGAAAATGAAGAAATTGCTTGTGACAAGCAATTTCTTCATTTCCCACAATGTTTTCTACCCAAAATGACCAATCTTTTTTAAATTTCATTCATTTGAAATTGTTGCCTGCAACATCATTGAATTTGGACCATTACAAAATTCTGCCATCTGGTAAAGGGTTAAGCCCATCCATGATGTACCCTGGCCCCGGTTTCTCGAAAAAACTTAACTATATACTCATGAGAATATGCTCAACTTCAAAGGAATACTCTCCAACGTTGAAGAGTATTCGATTGAAGTTCACGTGGATTTCGTGCGATTTGAGTACGGTGCTCAGATTTGAGCATGGGAACGTACTAAAGTTTTTTCGAGAAACCGGGGCCAGATCTGTCTACAGCCGATTTAGCCTGGTTCCCTGTCGCACTAATTATTTTAGTACGTCAGGTATATACTAGCTATTATGGCGCGCGAAAAGGGTCCAAAGTCAATATAGCGCTAGACCTATAATTAAAATAGGGGTAGACCGCTAAAAATAGCGGTCTACCCTTATATTTGTAGCGGTCTACCGCTAAAAATATCGGTCTACCCATAAAATAAGGGTAGACCGCTATTTCAATTAACGGTCTAGCGATGAAATTACCGGTAGACCGCTATTTTTATCGGTAGACCCCTATTTTTTTCGATAGCCAATCACAGAGCATGTAATATACGGTCGTTGATATTCCCGGTGTGTTGAGGATGTAACGAGCCATTTGATTGGCTAATGAGATTTCGAGCAGAAGGGTCAAAAATAATTATCGGTCTACCGGTAATTTATCGCTAGACCGTTAACTGAAATAGCGGTCTACCCTTATCTTATGGGTAGACCGATATTTTTATCGATAGACCGCTAAAAATATAAGAGTAGACCGCTATTTTAGCGGTCTACCCCTATTTTAATTATAGGTCTAGCGCTATATTGATTTTAGACCCTATTCGCGCGCCATAAGCTATGGCGGCCATCAGTGTGACGATTTCACTACAAAGGTAACCAAAGAGCAAAAATTGTTCATTTGTAGAGCAGAGCGTTATGGTCGTAAAAAAGGCTTTACTGCTAGTGCTAGAAATATAACGAAAACTATCTACTTTACAGATGTCATAGCTATGCTCTGCAAATTAACAAACTTTTCTCTACACCTTTGTCGTGAAATCACTACGTAGGATGCCGCCATGGTTAGTATGTGCCTGACCCAATAACACATTTTTTTTTCGTTTTGTCTTAGCACCATGTAGTGGTTCAAGATTATCAAAAACACAAACAAAGAATATATTCATAATCATATTTATAATCCGTGTGCTGTTGTATATTTACCCAAGCCGATTCAGTTCATCGCATTGAAACTTGACAGTTATGTTCTCATGATCATGGGATGCAATGCACAAGAACCATAACTGCACATGGCTATTTTTTATATTTTTTAGTCATTGTCCTTTGTTGTTGGACTTTAAGCTGTGTGAAAGGTATATCTTGTGAAAGTTTGACACTCTTGTTCTCACTGTATTCCACCTTCTGTCAGAGAATTTTCATTCCTTGAGTCAGATTTACTTTGTCATTTGTAAACTACGTAGACAAGTCTGAACTTTTGTCGTCTTGTAATTGAGAACAACATTTGAGACAGTTTAAGAATAAGATAAGCCGGTGCCAAAATTACATTTTGAATAATTATTATTATTGCGGAGAATGACGTGACACACAAGTTCGACATTTAAAAAAAAACACAAATTCCTGTAAATATATGACCGATTAAAAAAGAGATATTTGAAGCAGAGATATTGATAAAAACACAAGAAATTTGTTGAATGTGCAGAATCTTTACAAAAATCATCTGATAAAAAGTTGTCGACCGACCAAAATTTCGTTTGGTCGTCGATAACTTTTTACCAGCTGAATTACAATAGATTTACAATATCCAACTAAATCCTAGTGGTTTTTACTTCCTTTTCTTCTTCAAACCCGAATTCAAATTGGTCAATGGGACATATTAATTACCAAAATTCATGATTTTCTGGAATTAGCTTAATTTGCCGTGTGAATCCCACCGTGATTATCCATACAACTTCCGTATAATCCATAGTCGCGTTGTGCAACCCACGTGACTTTTGGGAAGTGTTCACACCGAAAAAGTGTCTGCTTCAAGTATTATTCAGCTTACACTCTAAGGATTTTGACGAGATAAATTGCACCGTACGCGCATTTGAGATGTTCATTCCCATAGTTCTTCAAATATTCAAACGAAAGTACTCGTTTTGAATATTTGAAGAATTCCCGGGATTTGGTACGAAGAGAGTCAAAACCTCGAGTTGCCCTCTCAAAGACGCGTACGATGTACCTTATCTCGTCAAAATCCATACAGTATTAGCCGAGAAATTACGAAAAACATACTTGAAGCAGACGCTTTTTCGGCGTTGACGCTTCCAAAAAGTCACGTGGGTTACGCGCCGTGATAGTGATAATTAATCAAAGTACTGAAAGTACTGTCAGTCAGCGAGGAATGAAATACTTGTTCTACGTCACGCTGCACGCACCGTTCAATGTCGTGCTTTCTGTAGATTATTCCAGCTGGCTTTGTATACATGACACAATTCTTAGGCCCTAGCACGGAACCATGAGGAACACTTTTTTTCATTAATATTGATAATATTTTGATAAAACACCATTCATCAGCACAGATTGACCTTTAAATTTGACTTCTCCCAGACAAACGAAACGGCTCACCCGACCGCCACCAACCCACCCACCAACCCACCCACCACCGACTCCCGCGAGATCTGCCCTTGCATACTCACTTCTCTTGACTTAAACACAGAGCTTAATAGTTTGAGCCTCATCATTCCCTTCTTTTAGACGAGAATTATAATAATAAAAAAACTCTGAAAACCTTCTTTTTGTTATTTTCCCTCAATATTTTATGTTTAGAAAACGCATGTTCCAGCAGTAACACCAAATTTTCTTTTTTCAATATTTCTTTGTCTGCAGCTGCTGTCGAATCAGTCGTGAATTTTGTTGTTTAAGGGACAATGCTTCAGTTATTCGGAACACTCGGTCTTTTCTGTAGAAAGGTCTTGGTGGGACCTGTCTATGTGTGAAATATCAAGACTGTATCTTATACAGTTCATAAGGTATAGACCGATACGTTTTTATCTAGGTGACCGACGTCGCCGTCGACGCCAACAATGACACCTTCGACACTGTGATGAAACATTACCTCTGCGAGAATAAATTACGCGCCAACAAAAGTGTTTAAGCCGTCGGTTTGTTTAAGGAAGGGTAACAATTCTACACAGTAGCTTTTTCAGTCAATACCAAAGTTTGAAAGTTATGCATGAATTTCCCATTTTAATTAATTTTCAGACTTTATGAATTTTAGAAATAAAAGTTCAATATTTCAGAACAGTGTGAAGCATTTACTATGAAATTTTATAGCCTTTTTATCAAATGGTGGTAGTCGTCACGCGTAAATTTTGAACGCATTCTGTAGATTCGTTAAAAATATTTACAAAGATCTGAGTGACGCGTTAGCAGTTTTTCCGAAATTATATTCAGTGACGAATATGCTGTTTGTAAACAAAGCTCAAATTGGATCGGTCTATAGCGGCAGATCCAGGATTTCTGTGATGCGTGTTCAAGCATACAAATAGGGGGTTCTTTTTCCTATTAATACGCAATTTTGACTGATTTCTGTATGAAAATTAAATATCAAGGCTACAGAGGGGCATTTACAGAGGGACATTCGTATGAACCCCCGAATCCGCTCTGGATCCGCAACTGGCCTTAAATTCAATGATTTTGTGAAATAATTTTCAAATCTACTGTAAACTAATACAGTAAACATAGCGTAAAGCGAAGTCGGCATTTTTCAACATGTAAGTAAAGTAAAGGTGGTTTCACTGGTGGTGAACTCGGACAAAGCGAGGAACATTTTTCATGAACACAAGGTACAGATACTTCATGTTTAAATGCGCGTTTAAAAACCAGTTTTACTAGTTTGAGCATGTACACAACGATTTGCACGTGTTTATCCGCCCAAAACAATATGGACGAATCGGAGAGACACTAAGAGGCTATTGTCAGTTTTGTTATTTTATTTCTCTAACTGATTCTGAAGTTGGTATTACAATTCTTGGAGTAGAAGTTTTTTTCCGATGTGAAAATCGTAGTTAACGTTTTTTGAAGGGGACTTGTACGGTTTATTTATGATACCGTGAACATTTTCAATGGCTGTTCGAATTGCAATGACTTTTGTCCTAACAATAGAATGGGTTTTCGGTTAGATATGGATAAATCGTAGGTGTTGTTATAAAATCCCGTAACTGCAGCTTCAATAAAGTTGAGTTTGTGACGTTTTAGATTTACGCCGACGAAGCACTAGTGTTTGTCCGAAAAAACGTCACTAGGTCTATATATACCGTAGTAGATAAAATTTATTCTTTTTCAAAGACGAATTAATGGTATACAATAATCATTTCCAAAACAATAGGCCTATCTGGTATTGCAGCCCCCAATTAGAAGGCTTTCAGTAATGACCACCATATAGATATAGTGCTTCGTTTGCCCGTCCGTCCGTTTTTCTACCCGTCCGCCAATTTGTCTAGCTGACTGCTCTAGATGTCAAAATACATTGATTTTATATGTTGAGAAGTTAAAATGTGTGTACTAATTAAGAAAATATGAACGAAAAATATTAAGAAAAAAGGAGCCAAATTATTTTCAGTATAGATCTATTCTTCTTTTGATTCAATGTTTGCTATACGCACTTCAACGTCAATTACACAAAACGTGGGAACAACGTCGTATTGTTTGGCGGCGATGTTATAAAGTCATGAAAACAGATCATGAGCGTAAACTTTTGTTTCAGGAGAAATGTAGTGAGACGTCTTTTTTTAACATTTTATCTTTAAGAAATCTAAAATATTGAAACAAATGGATTTAATTATAGTAGCACAAATATACTCCCCGTCATAAGAAAGTAGCCACTTGTCTAATGCAAATGGTCGCCAATTTTAGGATTATTCATAAATGTACCGAAATTAATACAAGATATTGAAGCATGGCAAGTAAATCGAAAACAGTCGAATTACCCCATTAATTAGACTGTTTTCGATTTACTTGCCATGCTACAATTTTGAGACGATTGCAACACATCCAACGTCTACACGTGACGTCAATCCGACAAGACAACCATTATCGGAACGACTACCTGTGAAATCGACAGAAAAGGGCAAACGTTACAGATAGGCTAGATTGCTTCCTGAGTTGAGTTCTATCAGCAGTAGAGGCTGATTAACGGATTAGACCATCCGTTTCAGACGTCTTGCGATACCCATAGTCTTGCTACGATGTTATTGACAACATTACCTTCAGTGGGTTAGACAGCATCTATTGTTTTCTAAGGACAATTGCATAGCATGTATTAATACAAACGGTGTTCACACTCGAAAATGTCTTGTAAAAGCGAATCTTATCCTTATCCACTTTCAGGAATTGTTACGGTAATAACAAGTATAGTAATACATTGACAATTATTGAAAATAAAAGATTAAATGTGCATTTGTAAAATTTTATTCATGTACCGTATGCAGTCAAGGTGTTAATTGAAAAAGGAAATGCACACAGTTAACTTTTCCCGTTAGTATACTTTAGAATGCATGCCCGTAGAAAGCAATTCCATATGGACCCTGTCTGGGCCAGTGTCTAATATTGGGGGGGGGGGGGGGGGCTAAATTAGATTTGCCATAAGTTTTAAATGTGAAATGATGAAAATTCGGCATTTTTGCCAACTATGGGGGGCGGCTCCAGAGTCCCCCTGTTCGTACGGGCCTGGGATGTGTGAAACAGTGGATCCTCCTTAGAATAAATGGTGATAATGGTAATGACAAACATTACAGTATAGATCTGGAAACGTTCATTTAGGCTTTTGCGACCTACATGGATCCAGATCAGACTTTGCATGTGCACTGTCTGATCAAGATCCATCTTGTTCTCATTTAATAGCTTATTCTCCACCTGTACCAAATTTAAGAAGGCATAACGAAACTCTTACCGGTGAAACTCCAAGGTAACGATAAAAATGATTATTATTATTATGATGATGATGATGATGATGATGATGATGGTGATGATGATGATGATGATGATGATGATGATGATGATGATGATGATGATGATGATGATGATGATGATGATGATGATGATGATGATGATGATGATGATGATGATGATGATGATGATGATGATGATGTCATCTAATTGTCATCACCTGTCAGTAATTTATCTGAAAGGGGAGTTAGGCAGTACAAATTGATATATATATTGAAACAAGTACCTGGTGCTCGAATTTGATGCCGGAAATCTATGGTTAGATGTCAAATCAGTGCGATATTACCGAATAAATGTTTAAATGTGCCGTTAAGTCCAGTGGAATCGATTAATTTATCAAACATGTGGTCATAAAACACCGTAGCTGGAAAAGATAACATCGCAAACATGCTGTAACGTTGTCACGAAGAAACCGCACAATGATTTTCAATGACACGACACCAAAAACTGCCATTTACAGCCTTTATTTGTACATTTATATGTCTTTTTTGTTTACTTGCGATGCAAGTTGATAAACATAAACAGTGATATCGTACCATTTCGTTCGGGCGATTAAGATCAACCCACATGATCTCAATATGCGCTTTGTGCACTTGCAATCCGTTTATAACATTTGAAAATAATGATCGATAAAACTGATATTTTCGTGCGTATTATAAATCATATCTACATACCTTAGTAACTTCCATTTGAGTGCATCCTTTAAAAAAAGACGGAAAGAGAAGTAAAACAAAATACCACGTGTATTGTTTACAAAAATCCGGATGTGACATGAAGTATCTGTACCTTGTGTTCATGAAAAATGTTCCTCGCTTTGTCCGAGTTCACCACCAGTGGGTTTATAGTCTCAAATTTACGAACAAGGTCCATATTTGCTCGACTTTTACACTTTACTCCACGATCATCGAGCTTCAAGTCGGCTTTTAACAGCCGGCGCCTGCAGCAGCCACAGCACATCGGCTTTCAACTCTCCTGTGTACCCATTTATACACCTGGCAGTGGGTGAAGAGGAGCAACTAGGGGTAACTTTTTTGCTCAAAAAAATTCAAGTGACCTAGGCGGGATTTGAACCCAGGACCTCTCGATCCCTAAGCCTGCGTCTTACCACTAGACCACGGCGCCCCACTTGCGCAAACATACAATAATTTTCACCAGTCTAGAACTATTTTCTCAAGCGGATTGATTATTGGTTTTTGGTGTTGTGAGGTAATCGTCGAAAAACTTGAACAATTTGTATATTATATTCTGTGTACTAAAGCCAGCGAGGCTGAGAGCCTCGCTGACTAAAAAGTAATGATAGGTTCACACTGTCGATCAAATCAACTCGATCACACCCGATCAAGCGATCGAGTACCGATCGAGATCGCTCGGCATGGGTGATCGGGATTAGTCGAGATGATCGAGTTTGGTCTGCATCGATCGGTAATGCTAGGTTACCACTGCCGATCAAATCAACTCGATCAAACCCGATCAAGTGATCGAGTACCGATCGAGATCGCTCGTCATGGGTGATCGAGATTATTCGAAATGATCGAGTTTGGTCTGCATCGATCGGTAATCTTGCCAATTTGTTTTGACACCCCCAAAAAACTCGTGCAGCGATCGAGTAGAAAATACATCGCGAAGTTGCTCGGGTAACGATCATGTAGAAGATCGAGCTGATCGGAAATGAATCGTGTAGAGATCGGGTATGATCGGGTAGGTATCTTTAACCGGGATTTGATTGGATGGACAGATAGAGCCAAAGTCGAGTTGATCGGAATGCGCTCGGGAATCACTCGTACAAGCCGAGGTAATCGAGTGCTTCCTACTGCAGTGGCTCAACTCGATCTACTCGATCAACCCCGACCAAATAACTACTTCTCGATCTCTAGTCGATCGAATTCGACCTCTATACCCGATTTGATCGGTTGAACAGATAAAGCAGAGGTCGGGTTGATCGGGATGTGGTCGGAAATCACTCGAGTACAAGTCGAGGTAATCGTGTGCACGTTCGATGCAGGTCGGGATAATAATATAAACCCGATCACACTCGATCTCCAGACACAACTGATTCTCTATAAGGTCGATCTTCTACCCGATCAAAACACAATACGGGATATAACACGTACGATTGAAATAATGGTATTCAATGGCGTAAAGAATGCATTATTCGTTCTATTTAAGTAAATGAAGGGTGAGCAAATAGCTAAATGTATATTTACGTCACATTCAAATTATGCATATGTTTAAACCGACAATATTATGAAGTTATTATGAATATATGATAGTCACAGACAACGTAAAAAGATTTCATTCAGTACACGATATTTCCCGACCATCTACGACTTGGGTAGAATCAGGTCGATCTGGTCGTGTATAGATCGGAATGGTCGGGTCTTGCTTGTGTAGGGCTCGAATACATGTCTAGGTGATCGGGTTGAAATTGGAAATAATGGTCGGGCTGCAACCGGGAAAGAATCGGGAGTGCTCATGCGGAGTTCTAGTTTGGTCGACTTCAGATCGAGAAGACGTCATGTAGAAACATTTGGTCGGGGAAGATCGGAGAAATTAGGTAGTCGTGTTGATCGAGTTGATAAGACCGGTAGTAGGAACCAGATGGCAAAATTTTAGACTGGTCTAAATTCAACGATGCTGCAGACGACAAATTTAAGGGAATGGAATTCTTTATTTTATTGTCTTTCTAGGTAAAAAACATTATGGAAATGAAGAGATTGGTTGTCACAAGCAATTTCGTATTTTCAAAATTGTTTTCCAAATCCTGTTCTTGTTAAACCCTTTCCCAAACAGCAAAATTTTAGGGTTTTCCACTTCAAAAACTGCCACAAATGACAAAATGGTTGCTATTAAAGATAGGATTTGTGTAAAATATGACACAGAAAATATTGAGACAAAAGGAGAAACTGCTGGTTATCAGCAGTTTCTTATTTTGTCTCAATGTTTTCCCAAACTTTTTCTAGTAGAGACGTCAAAACCAGGTCTTTTTTGGGAAGGAGTTAAGGGAGTAGAAAAGAGGTATTGCGTGAGAATGTGTTAAAAGACACAATGCTGATAACCATTTTTCCCCTATTGCTACAATATTTTCTGTGATAACACAATCATAAATCCCATCTTTATCAATTCCTTATGAAAATTTCAACAACTTTCAAATTAAAAAAGTCTGAAATAGTTCCCGTTTGAGAAAGCGTTTTTGCATTCAGATTTTTCCTCAATATTCACCGTCTAACCATCTCCAAATTAATGCCTGTTTTTGGCATCCCTGAAGCGATACTAACTTGGATTAGGAGCAATGTAAACTATATAAGAGAAAATAGTCCGGCAGATATTCCCCATTTTTCGGCTGAACCGTGCAGTGGAGTATATAGTTTTTTTCTTTGTTGATTCCTGAAGTAGACATGCTACTATAAAAGAATCTGATGGGTGAAATCGTGTCACCCTTTAGCATTTTGAGAAATTCAAGATGGCCGCCAAGATGGCGGAATATCATATAAATAACCAGTGTAAGGGTTATGTATGCATATGGAAACTGATATATTTAAGGCAAGATATATCTCATGCACTTATTGTTGCTCTAAGAAGGAAGAACAATAAAGATATGACACATTTCTGTCATTTCAGTCGATGCTGTTGTGTAACTTACGTTACATTATAGTATATTAGATTTATTCATTCACATATCTACCATTATTTGGCCATAAGTCATTTAAACACAACATTTAATGATCTGGTTATGAATATCTCCACTTGAAGCTTTTGGTTAGAGTAAAACAACCGTTGCGTAAATATATTATGTAACTTACGTTACCTTAATATAAGCATATTAGGCTCTTTTGATCTCTTATTTCTTATCATTCGGCCAAAAACCCTTGAAACACAACAAGATATGGTTTGCATATCAATTTCTTTATTTAAAGCTTTTGGTTAGAGCAAATTAACAGTCGCATGAATTATTAGTAATTTACGTTACTTTCATTTCAAGTACTCTTAAATACACTTGTAACCATAACAATAGCATTATTAGTTACACAGAAATTCCTGTCAGATGGCTATTGATAGAAGGATAAAATAGAGGTAAACTATACGAGACAAGGCCACCCTTTAGTCAATAGCTGACACACCCTTCTTGTTTTAAAAACAGAAGAATAGTGAACTACGTATACCTAAGCAGGTGACGATGACTAGCACTGGTACATGAAGACATTTGTTGAGCATTTAATGTAGGGCATATTCGCCTAATTTGGTATATGACAAACCTTTGCCTTGGTCCTCACTCATGCACCCATCGAATTTGGTGTTTCTAAATCAAACAGTGCATGAGATATAGAACGGACGGGAATTTTAAACTTAGTGTGCTCAAGCATACAACTCATATTCCAATGAGATAGTTTTGGTACACGACAGATAATGACATACCTTTTGATCATGCCTCGTTAACACATCCAGTTTTATGGCACTAGATAAAACAGAACAATGGGATATGCAACAGAAGAAAATTTCAAATTAAATGAGCTCAAACATGAAAAGTAGGTCACAGTGACTTTTTTTAGTAAATGAGGAACCTGTTGGGTCAAGACACTTCTCACGTGAAAGTGGTGTCTCTATGCCAAATAGAGCAGGAGATATGAAGCAAAATAGAGACAAACGGACTCCATCCGCCTGCCTGACACTGAGTATACCATGATTGGCATAGATTGACATACACCAAAGAGACTTATAAATTGTATTAGTAAACATATTAAGTTAAGATGACAAGAGTTGTGCTGCGGCATTTCAATAAAATCGCAAAAAAATTATATCATCGCCGTTACAAATACTTGTCTGTTCCATATAGATCAATAGATAACATAGTTATTCATATTTTTGTGTTCAATGCCTTCATTGTTATGCAGTACTTCTCCGTGGTATTTGCAAAACACATAACATTCCATTCTAGCCCTACCATAACCATATCTAGGTGAAAAACTGGATACATCACTTCCATTCTTCCATTTGATTATGTGTGATGTACAAGGAGCTATAACTGCACCGTTGGCTCTGGGACAATGACTTTTACTAGCACTTGATACTGCGATCCCATGTATGGTAGATTTACTCCAAGAGTGTATTTCTAACTTGATACTCAATAGTGAGTCCTTTTATCAGTATCTGGAAATACTTTTGTAGTTGGAGGGAATGGCACTAGCTTTTCACACACTACCATATAACCAGTATCACTGACTGATTGAGGTTTTACCTGGAGATCGTGGCAATATCTTGGAAATGATCAAATGACAATGAGAGCATTATGCTTCCTTGTTCTTCAACTGTACAGTGTATTGCAAACGCTAAGGGATTAAAGTTTGAAATAATACTCTAAGAAACCAGTAATACGAACAAACAGTGATATCTGATATCTTTATATGCAACAGAACAGATTTGGTCAATTAGCAGTTCACCACGGGTAACGTGTAAGACTTTGGGTAATAGAGATAATATGATTATCTTCTGTTATGTAGGTCTTATAGAACAATATAGAGATCCACATTACATAAACTCACTATTTACAAACAAATGCCTATTTTAACCAGCTATAAGTTAATGGTATCTATTATTGCTTAATGAACATTGTTTGGGTTTTATACCCTGCCAAGAAAAAATGGCAGAGTATTATGGTAAAGCTTGTGCCAGGCAGCCAAGTGTGGAACTTCCGTTTTTGGTTACCTCCGTAACTGCTGCGACCTTCTTTCCACGTTCGAATTCTCTAAGCTTGAAATTTCCTTCAGCTCAAAATACCATGTACTGTTGACGTTAGGGACACCAAATTTGTTGAGGTGATGCGCGACAACACAAAGCTTGTAGTGTACCAAAATTAGGTACAGGACAGGCGTTCTATTTTGTACAGTTAGGTGCACTTTTCCTTTTGTGTATAGAAAATGATGGGTGTGTGCATAAAGGCTACATGCATGTTTTGTTTCATATACTATAAACTCAATTATATCCACTTTACAATTACCAGCTGACAGACTTTTCTGTTCAATAAATATCACTTTTGTTACATTTACAAATATATATGTAATAGTACTGGAAATTAAAGTATCGTAAATTACATAATCCGTTTATTTAACTATTGTTTAGCTCACATACGAAACGCTTTAAGTAAAGAAAATGATATGCAAACCATTTCCTTCTATGTTTTAATGGTTCATGGCTGAATTATAGTAGATAAATGAATAAATGAAGCCAATATGCTGATATCAAGGTAACGTAAAATACATAATACATTTATGCAACTATTGTTTTGTGTATAGAACATGATGGGTGTCCATCAGTGGCTACATGCGTGTCTTGATTCACATACTAAAACTCAATTTTATCCAATCAAAATTTACCAGCTTATAGATTTTTCTTTTCAATATAATTATATTACTCTTGTTATGTTTACAAGTATATGTCTATGTAATAGTACTGGGAATTAAAGTAACGTAATTTACATAAAACATTTATTTAACTGTTGTTTTGCTCACCTACAAAAAGCTTTAAGTAAATAAATTGACATACAAACTATTTCCCTCTGTGTTTTAATGATTTATGACCGAATAATAGTATATAAGGGAATAAATGAAGCTAATATGCTGATATAAGGTAACGTAAATTACATAGTACATATATGTTATTATTGTTTTGCTCTAATCTAAGGTTTGAAGTAAGGAATTATGTAACCAGGCCATTCATTGTTGTGTATAAATGACCTATGTCCAAATAATAGCAGAAAAGTGAACCACTGCATCGAATATTCCATAATGTAACGTAAATTACGACTGAAATCACAGAAAATTGCCATTTCTTTATTGTTCTTCCTTCTTATGACATCATTAAGTGCATTAGACATCTCTGACATAAGAATTATCACTTTCCATATGCATATTTAGTCCTTTTATTAGTTATTTATCTAAGATTCAACCATTTTGGCGGCCATCTTCTTTCTCAAAATGTTAAAGGGTGACACGATGTCACCCGTCCGATTCTTTAACAGTATGGTGTCTACATCAAGAATCAGCAAAGAAAAAAACTATATATTCCACTGCAAGGTATGAGTGGATATCTGCCGGACTAAAAATAGAGAATCAAGCGAATGGCTGTAGCCTTACCAGAAATTTCTCCTTTTCCATTATTATTTTTCTCAGTCATATCACTTCTTTTTGTAGTGATAATAGTTATTTTGTTGTCTTCAAATTTCTTTAATTTGGTCCAGTATGAAATTGTAAAGTTTTAAGATTCTATTTATAAACATTACATAATATATCGTTGATTACGTTTGAAAATGTCGTAACTCCAGTTCGAATAAGCTGTAGTTATGTTGTTTTATGCCGTAATCGACAACGTGTTGATTTGTTGTTTGACAAAATGCGACGAGTGTAGCAAAACAGGAAAAATAAAAACTGTTAAAAGATTGTTAAAAAAATAATTCGAAGTTTATTCTGCGGCTCCCGTCGCACATACACCGGTTGTCAGGGACGCGGTAGCGTTAATCAATACCAATAGTAATCGAACACTTAACTCTTTATGGCGCACTTAAATAACCCATACATAATAAATACATAGAATTGTTCATGTGTACATTTTGTTGACAATATTGGAATGAGATGATTCTGTTGAAGTTCTGACCAGATTGTTTGAAAAGTGCAGCCAATCCGGCGTAGGCCGTTAAGCCAAACTTGGCAGTTTCTTCGTTGTGTTTGACGGATTAGGCCATATAGCCAAACATTCTCTTGTGTGTTAAGGGTTTAAGATTAAAGCTCCTATTTACAAAGAGTTATGTTTTTCTTTATGTACTGATCTGAACTTTTAAATACACGTTTTAATGAAGTTTTCATGATAATAAGCGGATAATATACGGAAAAAATAATCAGACATTAACCAATTAACCACACAGTGATCATGTAATGGTTCCGAAGACATTGATTTCGGAATAATTTGGGATAATTTGGAGATAATTTTGAAGGAGTTTTGTTATCAGTGTATATTTAGCTAGGACAATTAACCATGAAAACCACTGCCACAGCGATCACCAGCACACCTAGTCTGGGAGGCCGATCTAAGTCAAATATTTTCCCACTGCCTTCCAGACTAAAGTCAGACAGGTTGGAAAAGGCCCACAGGCACCCATGGGAGGTATGTACTATTTAACTCATTACCAAACGACAAAATTTTAGGGCGGTCCAAATTGAAAGATCCCGCAGACGACAATTTCAAGTACATGGAATTCTTTATTTTTAGGTCTTTTTGGGTGGAAAACATTGTGGGAAATGAAGAAATTGCTTGTCACAAGCAATTTCTCCATTTTCCACAATGTTTCCCAAAGCTATTGTCTTGAGTGGAGTCAAAAAGAGTCACAGTGTGGTAATGGGTTAAACAGAATGTCTCCAACTCAGATATATTAAAATATTGGACGAATTATTTTGTCGAGGAGGAAACCGACATCCTTCTTAATGTAGATTACCCCGAACGAGATACGCGTGACGTCGAAATTATTCGGACGAAGTCGAAAACATTCGGCGGTGGACCTTTCCACCGCCAAATGTTTACGACTGCGTCCGAATAGGTTCGGATACCTAACGACGACGCTCGAAAAAAATCCGATGTTTTATTAATCTAAAAGTGGCCGCATTACGGGTATCCAAAAGATGGATTTCAACATTTCCTTCTTTTGATTTGGTGTTTTTCCTAATTTTATTCTAGACACTCCATATACATTGTCTTGTTTCTGAAAGAGGTTTTAGTCTTGCCCAAAACAGTACAGCAAGTACACATCCCAGATAAATTTTGTCGTCTTTATAACATCCGTCGTTTGCTAAAAGCTACACAACCCGACCAAAAATGTAAAGTAGTCGATATTTAAAGGAGGTACAAATATCAGAAAACTGTTGCAGAAAGTAATGTCTAAGCTTTCATAACAAACGAATTATTTTCTTCTTTTTGTTTAAAATTTTGGACCTCGCTTATTCTGTTTTAGGTCGCCAACATGTTGTTTTGGGATGGATTTTGACGTCTCTAATAGAAAGGGCTGGGAAGAATCATTGAAACAGACTAGGAAATGCAGATACCCATCATTTCTTCTTTTGTCTTAATATTTCCTATGCTATAACATACAAATGTGCTACTTTTAATAGTATTCATTTTGTAGTCTGCAGCGGATTGCAAAATTTAATTATCCACTTTTCATAGTTTGGAAAGTGTGTAATGACTCCATAAGAGATATGGACTGGTTCACAAAAGCATAATAAATTCATAGCTCTCTCAGACCCATTGTCAAAAATAGATTGACAGAATAAAAGAGTCCATTGTTCGTTCTTATTTATTTATTAGCTCATTTAAGCGCGAAGTATCGACAAAAAAAATCTTTAAATTTATTTACACAACCCTCTTTCTATCTTGAGGATCAATTTTACATTTATCTTTTTAAGCCATACAAAATTAAGCTGGTTAACTATTTTCCCAAACGGCAAAAATGCAGACTTGACTGTACTGAAAATAGTTGCATTCGGAAAAAGGTGTGTAAGACCAAATTTGATTTTTAAATCAGATATGATAAAAAAAATATTGGGAAAGATGAGAAAATGCTGATGACAAAGTAGAAAAAGCATTTGCTAAATTGGGGCGCCGCTAAATTGTATAAATATGGGACCAGTGGGAAATATTTTGTTTGGGTTGTTAGAATTCCTGAATCCAAATGCCTTGCCTTATGATTGAAAAGATGCAAAGGGTTAGAAGGATAAATCCGTATTAAAACGTGTGTTAAATGAATATGCAAATCTTTTATTTATATACCAATATATGTGGAGCCATTTAAAGGTCTTAACCAGATTAATGCATTAATGTACACGTTTTCTAAAACAAAACCCCTTATCATATTAACGCGGGCAGTATATATGGAAAGTAATGAGGAAAACGTTGTTCATCGGCATTTCTTTTTCCCTCATTGATTTCCAAAGCTTTCTCTAATGGATACGTCAGACCTGATCTGGTCTTCGGATTGGGTTAAAGCTGACTCATTACATTCTCGGGAAATATACTGTTGACAAAATGATGCGCTTAATTTAGTTTTAACTCTTTCGCTGCCAAATTTCCTGGAATTGTGCTATTTCCAGTGCCAATTTTTTTTTTAAATTTCATAACAGGGCTTATCAGTTTATAACATAGTAAAATTATTATTTGATGAATTTTAACCTGAAACCCTCAGGAATGATTGCACATAAAGTATTTTCTTGAATAGCATACTTTTTATCAGGCAGTTTGATCAGATGACCCTGACCTTGACTTTGAATGACCTAATTAAGCTATTGTTTTGAAGTCGCCAAAAGGCGACGTTGGCAGTCTCATAATAGGTCGCCAAAAGGCGACATTGGCAGCGAAAGAGTTTGGTCTCACTCCCAATGAGATTCAACCCTAATGAGATTCGCGCGACGTCGGAATCATTCGGGCGGTGGAACATTACAGCGCAGCATGCCTTCCACTGTAGCAGATTTACGACGACGTTCGAATAGGTTCGGATAGGTAATGTACGTTAACGACGTCGCACGAAAAATTCCGACGTCGCGTGAATCTCATTAGGGATGGACTACCTTAAAATCGATCATTTTATCGTTTAGGTAAGACTTTGTAATTCATTTTCTTACAGTTTGTTACATTAAATATTTAAAACATAGGGATAATAGGAGCGATTTAGAGATACGATCAATGAATCTGCTAGACTACATTCTTATACCCCGTTCTATTAATGGTATAGGGAAACCAATAGTCTGAATGAAGCGGGCTTAAGAAAATAATGTGGATCTTGGTTAGATATCGTGTATAGGCCCCTACGCAAGCTGATCTGGATCCATGTTTATATTTAATCAGAAACCCATATGTATTTTCAACTACATTTTGTTACAGTAACGTAGAGCACTAAGTGAAGAATATTAGAACGAATTGTCTGGTCGGGAAGGCTGGTGAAGAATAACATGGATCTGAATCAGACTGCGTGTAAACGCAGGCTGATCTGAATCCATGTTGTTCTCAAATACCACAAATGCCATTTTATCAGAAACCCATGTGTATTTTCAACTACATTTTACAGGACCATAAAGCACTATATAAGTGAAGAATACGATAATGAATTGTCTGGTCGGGAGAGGTGGTGGAGAACAACATGGATCTTGATCAGACTGCCTGTAAACGCAGACTGATCTGGATCCATATTGGTCTCAATTGCCACAAAGCCCCCCTTTTTAATACCATGTGTATTTTCAACTAAATTGTTGCACTAAGTGAAGAATACGAGAATGAATTGTCTGGTCGGGAGAGCTGGTGGAGAACAGCGTGGATCTTGATCAGACTGCGTGTATACGCAGGCTGATCGGGACCCATGTCTGTTTCAAATGCCTTTTCATCTAAAGGTCATATAAGTATTTCCATCTATTTTGTTACAGGACCGTAAAGCACTGAGTGAAGAATACGAAAATGAGTTGTCTGGTCGGGAGGGCTGGTGGAGAACTTATATTAGGGTAAGTTTTTGTGCACAAGTGTACGAAACTTTATTGATACTAAAGTCGACGTTTGTCGTAATTAATGCAATTATTATGACTGCCAGATTAAAGTCTACGACATCTAAATGCATGAGAAGATTCGTTGATATCTCATAAAGTGGAAAATCAATCCTAATATATAACAAAATTTAAGGCAGTGACAAGTAATTACAATCAAGATAATTGATGCTAACTAATGTAGAAGTCACTACAATGAAATTTTAGCGTACACGTACACTTCTAACGCAACACTTACATATTTCGTCATAATTAAGTAAATAATGCAACAAATATAAACCAACTATGTTTACACGTTTTCTGTAAATTTCACCAAAATCCAAACATAAAAAATATTTAGTTCTGTCACAAAGACTCAAATATGAAAAGTCACAAATGCCGAGGCAATTGCAGAATTCAATAGCATCAAAGCAGCGTCACCAAATCATGCTAAAATCTCGAACCACTGGTTCATAAGATTTGATAACATACTTTTACGTGCAAAGCAATACTAGAATTCAGTTGCACCTATTTTGTTTAAGAAATAATGTTTTGTACGTGTCAGCATAATTGCACAAAATCATCAAATTTGTTACTAGACAATAGTTTTTCGCCTTTTTGCCCCAAGAAATTTTCAACAACTGAAAGAGGAACTTAATAGGGGCGAGTAAAGAATTATCCCGAAGCGATTCATCATCAATTATGCTTTGCAAATGAGATGGGGGTGTCTTCGTGTCATTTAGGTCCATGACGGACACACAGAATGTTAGAAGAATGTCATAAACTTTACTTTAGCCTTGTGTCAGGCCCTGTATATGTGTTTATGTCTCTTGAAAAATCAAGGGACATCAGTCTAACTTTACTTCTGTTACAAGATAGCATTGATTAACGTTATCAGCTCGCACGGCTTTATTGCGACTTTTTTTGTTTTCAAGTCATATTATATGAACTGCAAATTTAACCATTTCTACTCAATGTTTCTTTATGAAAATTACAGATATTCAGCAATTATGAATGAATTAAATTTGTTGGAAATTTGATGAAAAATGGTTCATTAAATTTCAAGTTATTTCCAAAAAATGTAGGTGTTGCGTTAGGAGTGTCTTTAAGTGTATGATACCACAGAAGAAAGACCTTAAATATATATTTCATAGCGTGCACAATTTTGTAATAAGTAAACTACTTTATGAACAGTCTGAAAACAATAGTGTCATTTAAAAAAATCGATAGTATGACTCCGTTCGTATGCGTCATCATTATGTCTTTCTCTTCAGGAAACTCCCATTCCCGGCTCATACGATGTAGAAGCGACAGGTTTCTTGTACGACCTCGGTAAGCGACCTCACACATACAGATTTAAATCAGACGGACGAAAGATAGATGCTCATCCTCACGGGAAAGGTGCGGTGCTTTTACCTGGAGCTTACGATCATAAAGACTTCTTATATACGTGAGTCAAACTTTGATAACTATTTGAACTCAAACGACAAAAGGAAATGCACTAACCAAAACGTAATGATAATACAAATTTGAAAATACGCATGATATGGCATAGAAAAAAATGAGGGAACGGGAGATTTTTTTTTCTTTTCCCATAAAGTTCTCCAACCCTCTCACCTTCCGTGGCTCCAAAACAGGGCTAACGTAATCTAGCAAAGTATTGTCTCTCATTGAACTACCTTCTAAAGCAATTTTAAATTTTGGAATAATCTGAGCAAATCTTCGTCATCTTAATTTCAAAGGAAAAGGGTTGTATAACAATACTTTGCCTGTCTCCATATACATGTATACGGCGGGGAGTCATGAGACACAATAATTTCAGAAAATTGTCAATACTTTTGTTAATCCGTGGTCAATTTTAATCCGGTATGAAGCAGAGAAGGTGGAAAAGTGCCAAAGATTTGATGGATGTGTTCGATCTTTTAAAAGTCAATTGATAAAAAGGTTATTGACGACCAACCAAAATGTTGCTAAACACTATATACTTCTTTTTTAACCCCTCTGTCATTTCTATAGAAACAATATGAGAGAGAATTGACCGAGCTGTCCCGAACGCTCCATAATTTATAAACAGCGGTTTTCTAAATAACATAATTTGTAGAAAGTAAAGAGCATTCAGAACACCTCGGTTAGAATCTCGCTCTCAAAAACGTTTTATCTACAGCATCTTAAGAAATCTTAGGATATCTTTTAAAATCTCGCTCCGAAGGAAGCTGCTCAGATTGATAATAACTTTTATGTGCACGTTTCTTTTCAGTTTAGAGAAAAGCCCTGCCACATACAACTTTAGAACTGGTCAGAGAGATAAACATGATATTCTAAATTTTGGTAAAAAAGATAAGGTAAGCTTTAACCCATTACCAGACGACAATATTTTACGGCGGTCTAAATTCAAAGATGTTGCAGACGACAACTAAAAATGAATGAAAAAGTACATTTCTTAATAATTTTGTATGGTAAATAGTGTGTAAAATGAAGAAATTGCTTGTCACAAGCAATTTCTTCATTTTCCACAATGTTTTCCATAGCCAATTTAATATTAAAATATTTAATATTGAATTTTGGTAAAAAAAGATAAGGTCAGTTTTAACCCATTACCAAACGACAATATTTTACGGTGGTCTAAATTCAAAGATCCTGCAGACGACAATTGAAGCGAATGCAATTTTTTTATTTTGGGGTATTTTTGGATGAAAAACATGGTGGGAAATGAAGAAATTGCTTGTCACAAGCAATTTCTTCATTTTCCACAATGTTTTTCATGGTCATTATTTTGTGGGGAGTCAAAAAGAGTCTTTGTGTGATAATGGGTTAATGGAAATATATCGTATTGAATAAGTGTAAACCAGAATTAAACAGGACAATTCTTATTGCATGAAAACATGAAACGTTTTATACATGATGATATGTACATTTCATGCATTACCAATCTTATCTGGCAAGTTTGGGAGAAGTGATCATGCTGCGGCTCTGCCTTGCTAGCTAAATACGGGTGAATGACGTAAACGTATTTCCATGCTACATGTGTTACGGTCTAAATATTGCGTTCTGTGGCAAATCCACCCCTAAACGATAATAATGTGTGTCCGAAAATGTTCACAATATCTAGTTATAGAGACGAACACGGAAAAAGCCCATCACTATTGCAGTATATCACTTCGGCTATTGAGTTTTGGTCTTTCTTACCTATCATTACAAGATGGGTCTGGCGGGAACCAGTAGATCTCACAGTGACAGTATGTCGCTACTGTTTGTTTGTTTACTTTAAAGGTAGAAGACCCAGCGGCGAAATTTTAGAAATGCCAGTAATTCCTAAACTGTGTTACATTTCCACTCCAAATATAAACATAAGCATTTTGTACGGTTTAGAATTTTGAATTCATGCAAACTTATGAAAACATTTGACAAAAATGTTCAAATTTACCTCCCTTGCATATGAATATAGAGTAAACTGGTTTTAGTTTTGTAAATTATTTTCTTCTTGAAGCATAATCTTGAAATCCGGCACGGTGAATCAAGTTATGTGATGTGTATTTACAAGTGTGTGTAATTTGATGCATTTCGTATGGCTAGAAATGGATGTTTTTCATTATGGGTCTTCTACCTTAAGGTAGAATACCCGTAATGTGGCCATTCTGAGATTCATAAATCATCGGATTTTTTGGAGTGGCGTCGTTACGTATCCGAACCTATTCGAGTACGATCGTAAACATTCGGCGGTGGAAAGTTCGACCACTGAATATTTTCGACGTTGTCCGAATAATTCCGACGTCGCGCGAATCTCATTAGGGATTGACTACCTTAATTGTTCGATCGATTGTCTTCGTTTCAGGACATTAATGTATCTCCCCAAGCATATGGTGTAGAAAAACACATGTCAATGACAGCCGAGCGACAAGCTTCAAAGTAAGATTTTTAACATTATTTTTTTACAATTTTCTAAGTAACAAATAAGATTAGATTCCCCAATAATGCTTACTTTCATTTCTTTAAAGTGACATTTCACATTTATTTCATTTTTTAAAAGTATGTCTTGATGCAAAGAGTGTTAAACTTTATTTTCATGCGTAGAAATGTTATCAGTTTTTTTTAAAGTTGTTATTTATAAGCGAAAATTACGCATTTAAAGTTGAGACAGAAATGACAAATTCTATATAAATGTGAACTTTTGTCCACAACAATTTGTTTAATTTTAGCACAAAAATATATATTCCTCATAAACGGTTCAATATTTTGACTTGAAATTTTCAGAATTTTCATAAGAAAAGACGCTCTTTCAGATTGAATAATAGTAAAATTTATGTTAAAATAATTGTGGAATGTCACTTTAACTATCGTTTGAATCTTGATTTGTAAACCACCTCTCAAATAAACTATTGTTTTGACGACTTTTGGCATGTTTTGTTAGACACCCTTAAAGACAAAGAAGCATTGGCACAGAAGGGAATCACGTGACGTAACAACACAAATTGCAGAGAATCGTCAGTAAATCCGTTTATACTTAGTCGATTTGAATTTGTTTTGAAGCAGAGAATGTGCAATATATTAACCCATTACCAAACGACAAAATTTTAGGGTGGTCAAAATTGAAAGATCCTGCAGACGACAATTTCAAGTGAATGAAAATTTCAATTTTTATGTCTTTTTGGATCGAAAACATTGTGGAAAATGAAGAAATTGCTTGTCACAAGCAATTTCTTCATTTTCCATGATGTTTTCCAATGCCATTAATTCATGGGGAGTCAAAAAGAGTAATTGCGTGGTAATGGGTTAAGAATTAATGTATGTTGGTTCGGGTGGATCTCTAACAAGACATGTTGATGATAAAATCGTCACCAACAAACAAAATTTGGATTTTTCGTCGTAAGCTTTTAATCAATTTGTTTTTTAAAGATCTGCCATGGAAATATTATAAAGTATGAAATGGTAATTTGGTGTCCCTTTGACGAGAAGACGAGATCGAATGCATTACACAGATATATCATTAATTGTGTTACTTCTATTTCAGACATGGTGTGTTCAAATCCCAGTCAAGACGATTTCCTACCATCCAGTTTAAACCGGTAAGTGGTTCGGTTTAACCAATTTCCAGACGACAAAACTTTAGACTGGTCTAATTTTAAAGATATTGCAGACGACAATTTCAAGTCGATGAATTTAACATTGTGTGGTCTTTTTGGGTAGAAAACTTTATGGGACTTTTGTTACAAGCAATTTCTTCATTTAACATAATGGTTTTAAAAGTCTACATATTTAGTGGGGCGTCCAAAAGCGTCATTATCTTGGAATCGTTTAAAGAAAAACAGTACATTTTTAAATTTTCTTAACAATTTTAAATTTGTGTTTCGCCATTCTATCACAAGGGGCACGTTTTCGTGTTAGTAGACTATTTTCAAGACAGTTGGTAGATTTTGCATAATTCACAGGAAAGAGGGTTTCGTATGTCGGTTGTGAACACTGTTTACGGTGCCTGGTCTCATGCACCATTTCGCGTCCACATCACGCCCGGAGCACGTCTAAAACATGGGGCCCTGCAGTATAATTTTTGGGGTGTGCTGTGGACGCGATATGGACGCGGAATCGTATGTAATCAGACATTTTAGGATATTTGAATACATTTTTGATTAATAAAATGGTCACAGACGAAGCAGTTTCTCTAATACTCCATACCATTGTCTTTTCTAATGGTAGAACCCTCCCCAATATAACTGCACTGAAATATTTGAGACAGGATCTGGAAAAGGGTCCTTTAAGGCATTTGAGAACAACATGTATCCCAAACAGCCTGTGCATACGCACAGTCTGATCAGGATTCATGTTGTTCTCTGTTAGCTTTTTCTTGACCTATAGTAACTTATTATATAGCATCGTGGGTCCCTATTGGACTGTATTTGACCACAGCCTGGTCTAGAAACTCAGTTTTCTAAAATGCTATAAGGGCCCTTTTTCCAGATGCTGGCTCATTCATCTGCACGTTCATTCATTGCAGAAAGATGGCCCGGCTCCTGGTAACTACGAATCTTATATGATTGGGATAAAACAGAAGGCTATTTCGTCCAGCTTCAAATCGAAAACACCGCGATTCTCCAGCTCACATACGGTAAATAAACATAAAATAATGCTTTATCTTATAATTACAGATTTCATTTCACATGGCGCAGCTTAAGCTTTAATTATCATAAATAAGAAATCTGGGCTTTAATAAAATAATAATTCATTGATATTGTCTTGTATACCTGTTATATCTGTGTATACTCCGTAAATATTGACCTGAGCCTGTTGAATATGCAATGAGTAATTGTAATGCGAAATTATCACTCTCCAAGATATGTTGGCACGAGAAGCATGTGCAGAATTCAAAGTCACAATGCTTATGGAAACTATCGAGTCTGCTCGACAGCGAGGATTGCTGGTTAGTATCGTTTATTCCGTGTCACAATTACTCATTTGATATTCACCGGGTTCAGGTCAATATTTACGGAGTATACTATGATACAAGTCTTTTTGAAGAATGTTACGCTACATGCGAAATATGAACATATTTTAGTAAAGGTCAGTGTCAGGTCAAATGAAATCCGTAATACAATATGCCATGTTCATATTCTTGTCGGTATATTTCTGCGTTTACAGACAACATACACAAAGATCTGAATTATTGCTTTTGCTTTCACTGCCAAACCATGAAAATTAGTTTTACAAGCTTATCACGCATACATTACACAAATCTAAATAAGAAAGCTTATGGGTCGCCTGATATTTTTTTTCAAGATCGACCATCCTTTCCAATCAACGAATACTGTGAATTAGAGATTTTTTTTCTTCAAGTTCTTTGAGATTTTTCCTAAGATTAGTAAAGTCATTCTTTTTCACATTGCTTCTATATGATCTGTGTATTATAATTTTAGTCTCTTTGTGTAGGCCTATGTTAGACTACATGTATTTGCAAAATATGAACATGTAAAACCGCGTCAAATGAAATCAGTAATACGTAGCTGTCTGTACGATGTCTTGCATATAGGTGACTATCTATTTTAGTTTTTTTTCCTTTGCGTCTAGACCTACTACCCTGTCAAAAGTTGTTGTATAAGTCTTTTAACCTCTATAATTGTTTAAAATTCAGCGAATTTAACAAGACGTGAGTATAAATATAACGCTTAGAATTATGATTTTTAGATTTTTAGACTAAAGTGACGCAAACACAAAAGTAATTTAGGAGTGTGTATTTTATAAAAACGAAATTATTCTATTCATTGACCGCCTAGTTATTTATTTCGATTAGGACATCACTTTTTGTTTCGAAATTAATTGAAATTTCGCAGAGACCCCGTTTAATTAAGCGAGAATGCAAAGAGGTCAAAACATACCCAGCTAATATTTGGTCAACCTGCAAGGAGTATACCGTTTTGGGCTAGCAAAGCTTCAAGTTATTTTTTGTCTTCGACCAAGTCAGCATGCTTAGCTCGACCTTTTCATTTTTGTGATTATAAATAGCTGGTTATCGAGGTGACTTGGTATCTGTACACTGATTTTTTTCTCTTTGAGTCGATACAATGCTACGCACCGCGCAACTTCGCTGGCTAGGACTTCCACGGCGTTTTTCTAGAGCCTAAATTACCTGCAAGGTTACAGTCATGCCTTTTCTTTCAGATGGTACATGTAACCTGAAACATTTTTTTTTATAAATCAACATTAAACATTGTTTTTCTCTTTCATAGATGTGTTAATTAGTACGATATCATATGTACTTGTATTTTAGTTCTTATGTATTAATTATTGCACATTTATTAGCCTTTAACTAATGCTATTTATTTGCAGCAACGCCTGGCAAGTATCAAATAAAGTCATCGTGTAGTTGCTATTTAATATTATCTATTAACGTAATCTCTTGTAACATAGTTTTAGATTTAGATAATGACAGAATCACTAATATAATACATGGTGCATGATTTAATTATAATAGCATAATATCTAGAAAGACTAAGTACTAGTACATGTAATTAAAAAATGGGACTTGTTGTGTGTTTATAACAAGTACGCGCAGTAGAGCCATTCAAACAAGCAAAGTATTTGGCCTTCAATCTTAGGACAGCTTTTAAAAGCATCGAGAAAAAAATAGAGGAATACTGATGATGTAAATGCTTTCCATTCTTTGACACATTTTACGCACATTGATAACGATAATTTTGTCGCCTGCATTTTTTTTTTTTTTTTTTTTTTTTTTTTTTTTTTTTTTTTGACCAATTCACATTCATCCAGTTAACTGTGACGTATTTTAGGAAAAACAATAGTAGATCTAATTCGTCTGAGTTGTTATAAAATCTCGTAACTACGGCTTGATTCAAGCCGTAGTTTCGAGATTTTATAACAACATCGACAGTTTATTTAAAAATACATAGCAGTTTTTCCAGTCCATTTTTGGCGCCAAATTCATTGCCATTACAGGGCTCTTTATGCCGATGTATATGTATAAAGAAAATCTGGCCTTTTGAGCCCTCCTTTTCTACTCTTGTTTCAATTATTGGTGCTTTTATTTGTAGCATATCGCTCGGAGAGTGAATGTTCTTTGAATTATCCAGTTTGTTATGGCGTCCTTGTTTAAAATTCATAACTTATGTTAAGTACCGAATTCTTGTCAAAACACGGAAATAAAAGACAATATTGTGAAATAACGCACAAATTGTTAAACTCTGGTATCATATGAAGCACAAAAGGGTGGCAAAAGTTCGCAAGAATATGTAGTGAACTACACAGGCGGGATCATTTTGGGGCGAGATATCAGGCAATTCTCTCAGTTTCATTTAAGAAATCTTATTTATTCAAACAGGTTAAATGGGAGGAACCATTTCACAGAAAAATTTTACAAAAAAAGTTTTTGGTAAATGTTTCACTGAAGGAACATAATTCTTCGTTGAGATATAAATCTGAGTGCAAATGTATATATAATCGTCGTTTTTGTTATAGAAAACTTATATTAAAGTTTAACTTATATTAAATTTCAAAAGCGTGGGTTTTATCAAATTTGCAAGCCAACGATTATACCTATACGAATATTCATAATTTGAAAAACAGTGGGGTAGAATTCTTGCCTTGCAAAGATGCGATTTTGTCTGTGAACATCACTTCATGTGGATCGGCATTTAATGACAAAATGGATGTTAAAAATGTACGATTCGTGAAAAAGGAAAATATTGAGACAAAAGCAGAAAAACGTTAATTATCAGCATTTCCTTCTTTTGCCTCAGTGTTTTTTTTTTCTAAAGCCTTTTACTTCAAGACATGTCAAAGCAAAGCATGTCTTATTTGGGAACGGGTTAATCTCTTCTGTTCGGGAATTGTCAAACTAAAACATTTTTTGTATTTTCTTTCAGCGGGTGCCAGGTCCGGGCTCATACGAGAAGACGATGCAGTCCCCCCAGTCCGGCGTGCTCACCAAGATGGGTCGACAGCATGGACTCTTCTTCTCCAGCGCTTTCCAGGCTTAACACTATTTTCCCAAACAACGAAGATTTTTAACGCTTTTAAGGTAGTCAACCCTACTGAGATTCGCGCGACGTCAGAATTATTCCGGCGACGTCGAAAACATTCGGTGGTGGAACTTTCCACCGCCGAATTTTTTACGAATGCGCCCGAATAAGTACGGATACGTAACGACGCCGCTCGAAAAAAGCCAATGTTTTATGAATCTCAAAATGGCCACATTACGGTTATTCTACCTTAAAGACATAAGCTTGGTAAAACATTGTGGAAAATGACGAAATTGCTTGTCTAAAGCAATTTCTTCATTTCTAACAATGTTTTCTACTCAGAAAGACCAAAAATGTAAAATTTCATTCGCCCGATTTGTCAGAAACATTTTTAAATTTGGAGTAGTCTAAAATTTTGACACATGATAATGGGTTAAACTCTTGTAGCGACTCCTTCTTGGGCTATCTAAAACTCTTTGGGAGGAAAATCAGACAATTCAAGAAAGAAAAAAACTATGATGATCATTATTATGTACTTTTGTCACAATATTTTCCGTGCTATAGTTGTGCATAAATCCGATCTTTATCAACATTTTTCTAGGATTATTCCAATTTTGAAGGAGATGCAGACAAGAAAATACATGTAATATTAGACCTTTAGACAAAATTATATTATTGTTAATCGAAAGGAGTATTATTAATGTGTGTATTATGGGTAAAGTAGGCCTATGTTATAGAAAATATCAATGGAAAATGAAAAATTGCTGATTATCAGCGACTTCTCCTTTTTAGCTCACCTGAGCACGAAGTGCTCATGGGGAGCTATTGTGGTCACTCACCGTCCGTCGTCCGTCTGTCCGTCTGTCCGTCTGTCCGTTCACATTTCTTTAAACATCTTCTCCTCCTAAACCATTTGGTCAATTTTGACCAAACTTGGCAGGAATGTTCCTTGGGTGACCCTTTTCAAAATTTGTTCGCGGATTTTTGATTTGTCAAAAAATGTGGGCGTGGCAGGGCGTGGCTTATCGGACTTAGAGAAATCCTAAGAAAAGTCTTTAAAAATCAACCATTGGGCCAATTTGAAGCTTACTTGGCAGAAATGTTCCTTGGGTGACCCTTTTCAAAAATTGTTCGCAAATTCTTGATTCGTCAAAAAATATGGGCGTGGCAGGGCGTGGCTTATCGGACTTAGAGAAATCCTAAGAAAATTCTTTAAAAATCAACCATTGGCCCAATTTGAAGCAAACTTGGCAGAAATGTTCCTTGGGTGACACTCTTCAAAATTTGTTGGTGAATTTTTGATTTGTCAGGAAAAGTGGGCGTGGCAGGGCGTTGCTTATCGGACTTAGAGAAATGCTAAGAAAATTCTTTAAAAATCAACTATTGGCCCAATTTGAACCAAACTTGGCAGAAATGTTCCTTGGGTGACACTCTTAAAAATTTGTTGGTGAATTTTTGATTTGTCAGGAAAAGTGGGCGTGGCAGGGCGTGACTTATTGGACTTGGAGAAATTCTAAGAAAATTCCTTAAAAATCAACCGTTGGCCCAATTTGAACCAAACTAGGCAGGAATGTTCCTTGGGTGACTTTTTTCAAAATTTGTTTGCGAATTTTTGATTCGTCAAAAAATGTGGGCGTGGCAGGACATGGCTTATCGGACTTAGAGAAATCCTAAGAAAATTCTTCAAAAATCAACCGTTGGCCAAATTTGAACCTAACTTGACAGAATTATTCTTTGGGTGACTCTTTTTAAAATTTGTTTGCGGATTTTGATTCGTCAGATAAAGCAGGCGTCGCAGGGCGTGGCTTATCGAAGTTAGAGACACCCTAAGAAAATTCTTTAAAAACACATTGGGCCAATTTGAACGAAACTTAGCAAGAATTTTCTTTGAGTGACTTTTAAAAATGCGTACACAAATTTTCTTTGTCGTCTAAAAATGTGGGTGTGGAAGGGCAGTGTTATCAGACTTAGAGAAATCATACGAAAACTCTTTAAAAATGAAGCATTGGGCCAATTTGAACCAAACTGGGGAACAATGTTCCTTGAGGGATCCTTTTCAAAATTTGTTCACGAATTTATGATTTGTACAAAAAAGTGGGCATGTCACAAACTTCTTTCAGGTGAGCGATATAGGGCCATTCTGGCCCTCTTGTCTCTCAATATGTTCCCAAACTATTCGAACTGGGGACGCCAAAACCAGATCTTGTTTAAAAAAAAAGCTTAATACATAAGAAAGTCACTTTATTATTGTCACTGATACTATGGCGCTCTTTCTCAGTTGAACCAGGATCTGAAAAAAACGTCCCTAACAGCATTTGAGACATCCATGTTTCAAGATCAAGCTGTGCCTAGGTGCAGTCTGACCTGGATCCATGTTGCTCTCATAATTATGGTTTCTACAAACCATGACGAAGCTATTGGAGAACAACGTGGTTCCTGATCAGACTGCGTGTATACGCAGGCTGATCTGGAACCATGTTGGGCTCAAAAGCCTTAAGATACATTTTCCAGATCCTGGCTCAATTATATCAAAATAAAATACATGTACAAATATTCCATAATTTCGGATCACCTAGCCGTAGGTACGCGTGTTGCCACTTTTGTAGACGTAGAGTTTGTATTTGTTTGTTTATGCATATTTATTGTTACGAAACAGTATTCATTTTTATCACAGATCTATATGATATATTTATTAAATGTTTTCATTCTGTAAATGAGTTATTATTAAATAATGAATTGTCATGATTTAAACGTTTCTCGAACAAGCCTGGTTTTAACCCATTCCCACATAATGACGCCTTTTGATACCACATAGATATAAACGCTTTAGAAAACATTGTGTAAAATGAAGAAATTGCTTGTTACAAGCAATTTCTTCATTTTCCACAATGTTTCTACCCAAAAGCCTAAGGGTGAAACATTTTCAAATTTCATCACATTTGAAATGTTGTCTGCATCTTCCTTCAATTTGGAAAAGCTTAACATTTTGTCGTTTGGTTATGCGTTAATTACCCGACAATATGGGTTCGTCTCATCAGCACAAAGAGAAATCGAGAGATAGGAATGCAAAACCGACTCCATTACCCCATTACCAGACGACAAACTTTTTGGGCGGTCAAATTTGAAATATGTTGCAGACGACACTTTCAAGTGAATGGAATTTTTAATTCTTATGGGTTTTATGGAAAACATTGTGGGAAATGAAGACATTGCTTGTCACAAGCAATTTATTCATTTTCCACGATGTTTTCCATGGTCATTATTTTGTGGGGAGTCAAAAAGAGTCATTGTGTGGTAATGGGTTATCCATTTCCAAGGAATTGCGCATTTTGACTCGCGACAAGATGAACAGGTTTTTGAAAACATCGTTTAAAACGAAGAGTTTGCTTGTGACAAGCAATTTCTTCATTTCTCACAATGATGTATTCGTAGAAAGTAAAATATGCCATGTTCCATTGACTTGAAATTTTCGTCTGTAACATCTTTGAATTTGGACTAGTTAGTCTGATATTTTGTCATCTGGTAATGGGTTAATCATTTACATGGCATAGGTTTGCCATCCCCAATAGATAAAAAAACAACACTCGAGAACACATTAACCCTCTCCCAAACGGCAAGATTTTAGACTGTTCCAAATCCAAAGATGTTGCTGACGACAATTTCAAGTGAAAGAAATCTAGATTTTCCACAATGTTTTCCAAAGTCATTATTTTGTAGGGGGTCAAAAAGAGCCATTGTGTGGTAATGGGTTAAGGAGAGAAATGCTAGTTAGCCTATTTACCAGCATTATTCTTCCTTTTACCCAGACCAGGCAGTAGGAAGCAATTTCATATTGGGTAGTTGAAACCCCTGTGTCTGAATGTTGGAGGCTAAATTTGGGTTTTGCCTTAAATTTTCAGTGTAAAATAAGGAAAATTCGGCATTTTTGGCCACTTTAAGGAGGCTTAGCCCCCTCCCTCCCCCCCTCCCCCCTAGACCCCCCTCCCGTTTTCTTACGGGCCTGTTACCTCAAATATTTCTGGGCAATTTAACCCTTTCCCAAACAAGAAAATTTTAGGGTGATCCACTTCAAAAACTGCCACAAATGACAAAATGGGTGTTATCAAAGATAGGATTTGTGTACAATATTGCAAAGAAAACATTGAGACAAAAGGAGAAACTGCTGGTTATCAGCAGTTTCTTCTTTTGTTTCAATGTTTTCCCAAGCCTTTTCTAATAGGGACGTCAAAACCAGGTCTTGTTTGGAAAGGGTTATAGACCTTGAGCCACCAATAACCCCTGCTCCCCCCCCAGGGGGAATTTTGAAGGGTATGATTTTCTGAAAGCTTATAACAAATGCTACAAGATGAGCGTTGTTTGCACTCTGGCCGTTGGGGCTTTTGGCTGTAACCCTTATCTAAAACCCTTAACCCTTTTATTTTTTTTTATTCAAATATACAAACATTTATTTGGTCATACCTTCATTGAATTTTGGCCTACATATGTCAATATGGTATCAAATGAAAGCTTATGACTTGCTCTTTCATTTGTAGTTATTTTATGCAAATTAGCTCATTTGCATATTCATGAATATTAATGATTTTCCTTAAAATTGTCAATTTTTGATTAAAATTTGGTTAATAATTTCCAAAACAAGTCGTTTCTGTCCAGGGGGAATTTTGTAAACATAGTTTATCAGTAAGAACATTTTATAAGAAACATTTTGAGCCTTGTTTGCACTCTGGCGGTTGGGGCTTTTCGACGTGACCCATATCTAAACCCTTAACCCTACCAAATTGTTCATTCAAATTTTGAAAATGAATTTGGTCATTTCTTGGTTGAATATTTACACACAGATGTCAGAATGGTATCAAATGAAAGCATATGTCTTGCTCTTTCATTTTAAGATATGTTATGCAAATTAGCTCATTTGCATATTCATAAATATTAATTATTTTTCCTAAAATTGCGATTTTCGACCAAAATCTGGTAAATACTTTCCAAAAACAAGACATTTTTGTGCAGGGGAATTGTGTAAACATAATTAATCTTAAAGAAAATCATACATGAAACATTTTGAGAGATGTTTGCACTTTGGCTGTTGGGGCATTTGGCCAAAACCCTTACCTAAACCCTTAACCCTATAAAATTGTTCAGTCATTTCAAAACGTTTTTTATCATATCTTGGTTGAATATTGACCTACAGATGTAAGAATGGTATCAAATGAAAGCTGCTGACTGTCCCAATAATTTGTCATAAATTTTATGCAAATTATCTCATTTGCATATTCATGAATATTAATGAAATTACTTAAAACTGTGACCTTTTGAGCGGGTAATTGGTAAATACTTTCAAAAACATTGTGTTTCTACTCAAGGGGAATCATGTAAACATAGTTTATCTTAAAGAACATTTTATTAGAAAAATTTTGAGCAATGTTTGCAATCTGGCGGTTGGGGCTTTTGGCCATAACCCTTATCTAAACCCTTAACCGCATCAAAATTTTTATTAAAATTTTCAAAACGTTTTTGGTCATATTCTGATTGAACAGTTATTAACAGATGTCACTACGGTATCATATGGAAGCTTATGGATGACTCTTTCATGTGCTATTATTTTTCATGCAAATTAATTCATTTGCATATTCATTAGAATAAATGATTTTCCTTAAAATTGTGATTTTTCAGCGAAAACGTGTTAAAATCTTTCAGAAAATACTTTCAGAAACAAGGCGTTTCTGTTCAGGGGGAATTATGCAAACATGATTTATCTTAAAGAACATTATATAAATAACACTATAAGCGATGTTTGCACTGTGGTAGTCGGAGCTTTTGGCAAAACCCCTTATCTAAACCCTTAACCCTATCAAATTGTCCATTAAAAGTTTCAATATGTTTTGGTCATATCTTGATCAAATATTGACATACAAACGCCATAATGGTATCAAATGAAATCTAGTGAATTGCTTGTATATTGGCAATTTGCTCATTTGCTTATTCATTAATATTATTGAATCTTTAAATGTTTGTGATAAAACCACATTTGTTGTGGAAAATCCATAAAGTGTATTCCATTTGACAGTGCAAAAGTATATGTTATATAGTAACCCTGTAATGTTAAGTACATAGTAACCCTGTTATGTTTAGTACAATAAATGTTGATGATTCTTTGCATTAAATAGACATTCTAATGTTGATATATGTCGGTTTCCATTATGATAACCTAGCCAAACTCCCTGAGTGTAAGTAATTCCAAGATTGCCACCAAGAGTGATGTTAATCATTTTTGGTCAAATTGTCCTAGAACAGTGCAAAAAGTAAGTGTCTTAATATGGGATTTCATACGCTGATCTAAACCAGGTTTTAATTGTAGCATTTAAATATCAGGAAAGTATTGAACTGAAGATATCTATGGCTATCGAATGCCATCCTTGAAAACATATGCCATATTGAAAGATATTGTATATGTATCGCAAGGGAACTATTTTCAATCCATTGTGAGGTTATACTATGCTGAAAGCACATATAAGACATATTTATTGGTTTGGAAGAATTTTAATGTACATTCAGCGTGGGCTGTCGGTAGTATGGATCAGTTCACAGTTCACATCTGTTCTGATCTGATACAGACAAATAAATGCATCGTAAATGACTGCAATCTTTTGATCGCAATCAGTTATTGTCTGTACTCTAGCTACATACATACAGCGAGTACATTTCTTGATTTATGCATCTGATACGTAGGCTTTACATATGGTACCCCAAGCTTAAATTATCTGAAGTTAAAATACCTCAATAGAGCATAAAGGAATGGTAACACCAGTGTCCCTGATCTGTCAGCCACATATAAAATACACTTAAGGCCAACAAATTGACTTGGCTATGAGGAATACACAAGGAAGGGCTCTCCAGATGGAACAAATTCATGCTGTTTTCTCAATGTGAATGGCAAACTAGAAAGACCTGAAGGTCTTGAGTCGCTCCACAGGCCTGAATTTCTTTTAATATTAAATCCAAGTTTTGACTAGAATTTTGAATACTTGTGGTTCTTACAGCAAATACAAATTCAAAAGCAGCAATCATTTGGTCAATGCAAAAAGAAGGTAAATGATTGACTAATATTTTAGGGATGTTAGAGCGATAATAAAATAATTGAAAACTGTGATTTTGCCAAATTCAAGGACACATAATTCAGTATGTATATTTAAAATCAAATCGAAAATTAAACACATTCAAGATCTTATGGTCACTATCATTCTGTTCAAATTTTGTCTATATTAGTCAATATCCGTGGGCTTCAAGAGTGGAAAAAGTGTCGAAAACTGAAAATTTGTCAATTTCAAGGGCACATAACTCAGATTGTAACAGTGTGATCATGTTGAAAATTACACATAAGCAAGATCTTGTTGTCAAAAAGATTCTTTCCAAGTATCATCTTGATTTGTTAACATTTGTGGTTGTTGGAGTGAAAACAAAGTCGAAAATGGCAATTTTGTCAAATTCAAGGGCACGAAACTCATGATGTAAGATTTCTATCGAGCTGAAAATTAAACCCAGACATCATATAATGCTTATATATATTCTGTGCAAGTTCTGTCTTGGTTGGTCAATATTTGTAGATTTTAGAGACAAAATAAAGTCAAAACCAGCAAATTAGAGCCGAAAATGGCAATTTTTGGCAATTTCAAGGGCACATAACTCATGCTTTAAATTTCAGATCAAACTGAAAATTTTACCAAGGCAAGATCTTACAGTCAGCATAATTCTGTCAAAGTTTTGTCTTGTTTAGTCAATATTTGTAGTTGCTAGAGTGAAAACAAAGTCAAAATAGAGCCGAAAATGACAATTTTGTCAATGTCAAGGGCACATAACTCATGATGTAAAATTCAGATCAAGCTGAAAACTTTACCAAAGCAAGATCTTGTAGTCAGCATTATACTGTCAAAGGTTTGTCTTTATTGTTCAATATTTGTAGATTTTAGAAGAAAACTAGAGTCAAAAACTGCTTTTTTGACATTCAAGGGCAGATAACTCAGGTTATTCTGGTTCAATCCATATTCTTTGAAGGAATCTGAGAGAAGGTCACCCAAGGATCAATTTCCTGTGAAGTTTGGTTGAAATCCATCCAGTAGTTTTTGAGAAGAAGATTTTTAAAGAAAAAGTTTACGGACGCACGGACGGACGGACGGACGCACGCACGCACGCACGACGGACACACCGCCATGACAATAGCCCGCTGGCCTGAAAGGCCAGTGGAGCTAAAAATGGAGCTTGACAATTGCTTAACAATGTTATTCTGCTATATGTATGCAATTTGTCTACATTCCAGGATCTCTATTCAGCCATAGAAATTACAAAAATAATTGAAATAATTAATTTTATATGTGAATTAGAATAAAGTCCCGCAGGTTAGACACCTTTGTATCATCATATGGCGTTTGATAAAATGTTAATGTTCAAAGTCCTATTTTGCGGCAATTTTGGATTCATCAAAGGATAACATTTTGTCAACTAAACTAGATATAAGCAAGAACACCAGTATAATACATGGAATCAATTAAACCTATTTGCACTTAAACAATAAAGATTTAAAAAAATCAAATGGAAACTAAATAAATACATTGATAATAAGATTTATAGGAACAAAATATGATGGGTTGCACACTTTAAAATCGTAGTTACTTCCAAACAAAACTTCAAATAGATCTCAAACAAGGCTTAGATGTTGTTAAAAGAGTGAACATGGATATCAGATGAAAACTCATGAGAAAGAAAAAAATCCCACCTTTTGGTAGGTATTTAACTTGAAAACAATCACAAATTGTAGACAAATCATTAATATACATGCATATGCAAATGAGCCAATTTGCATAAAATAACTGCAAATTACAGAAGAATTCATTAGCTTTCATTTGATACCATTCTTACATCTGTAGGTCAATATTCAATCAAGCTATGACCAAACGCGTTTTGAAAATTCAAATAAAAATTTGATGGGGTTAAGGGTTTAGATAAGGGTCACGGCCAAAAGCCCCAACCGCCAGATTGCAAACATTGCTCAAAATTTTTCTAATAAAATGTTCTTTAAGATAAACTATGTTTACATGATTCCCCTTAGGTAGAAACAATGTTTTTGAAAGTATTTTCCAAATACCGGCTAAAAAGTTCACAGTTTTAAGTAATGTCATTAATATTCATGAATATGCAAATAAGATAATTTGCATAAAATTTATGGCAAATTATTGGGACAGTCATAAGCTTTCATTTGATACCATTCTTTCACCTGTAGGTCAATATTCAACCAAGATATGATAAAAAACGTTTTGAAATGACTGAACAATTTTATAGGGTTAAGGGTTTAGGTAAGGGTTTTGGCAAAATGCCCCAACAGCCAAAGTGCAAACATCTCTCAAAAGGTTTCATGTATGGTTTTCTTTAAGATTAATTATGTCTACACAATTCCCCTGCACAAAAATGTCTTGTTTTGGAAAGTATTTACCAGATTTTGGTCGAAAATCGCAATTTTAGGAAAAATAATTAATATTCATGAATATGCAAATGAGCTAATTTGCATAACATATCTTAAAATGAAAGAGCAAGTCATAAGCTTTCATTTGATACCATTCTGACATCTGTGTGTAAATATTCAACCAAGATATGACCAAATTCATTTTCAAAATTTGAATGAACAATTTGGTAGGGTTAAGGGTTTAGATAAGGGTCACGCCGAAAAGCCCCAACCGCCAGAGTGCAAACAAGGCTCAAAATGTTTCTAATAAAATGTTCTTACTGATAAACTATGTTTACAAAATTCCCCCTGGACAAAAACGCACTTTCTAAGAAAGTATTTATCAAATTTTCGCCAAAAAATGGAAATTTTATAGGGAAATCTTTAATATTCATGAATATGCAAATGAGCTAATTTGCATAAAATAACTACAAATGAAAGAGCAAGTCATAAGCTTTCATTTGATACCAGATAGACATCTGTAGGACGATATTCAATGAAAATATGACCAAATAAATATTGTAAATTTGAATGAAAAAAATGATAGGGTAAAGGGTTTTAGATAAGGGTTACAGCCAAAAGCCCCAACGGCCAGAGTGCAAACAATGCTTAAAATGTTTCTAAGATATTGTACTTTATGAAAAACTATGTCTACAAAATTCCCCCGGGGGGGGGGGGGGGGGGGAGCAAACATGTTTCTGGCTCAGGGACTATTAAGGGAATTGTGTAGAGTCTACGAAAGGTACGTTTTCAGTTTTCATTTAGGCCTACACCTTTTTACCTCTGCAACATCTCACATACAGGAGGAGTCTAAATGGATTGTGTTGTTTGTGAAAGAACATAATAGAGCTTTAGAAGTCCTTTTTAGCGAGCCGGGACTTTATGTCCGGCGAGCTAATGTCACAGCCCTAATGTCGGCGTCCCGTCCCGCCCTCACAAACTTTAACCAGGCCCCGGTTTCTCGAAAAAACTTAAGTATATTCTCATGAGGTCATGCTCAATTTCTATTCAATACCAATCAACGTTGATTGGTATTCAATTGAAGTTCACGTGGATTTCGTGCGATTTGAGCACGGTGATCAGATTTGAGCATGAGAACGAACTTAAGTTTTTTCGAGAAACCGGGGCCTGGTCTATATCTCAGGCACTATTAGAGATACAGCCTTGACACGTAGGGCCTACTTCACTCATGGATACTTCGGTTTCTCGAAAGAACGTTCTCACACTCAAATCTGAGCACCGTGCTCAAATCGCACGAAATTCGCGTGAACTTCAATCGATAGGCCTATAGATCTATATTGTTAAATAGTCTTTTTATTTCAGAACTTTAGCACATGAAACAAGGTCTGAAAAAGTGTTAGACGAAATGGGAATTTTTTAGGGGAGACCGGGCCCCGGTTTCTCGAAAAAACTTAAGTACGATCTCATGCTCAAATCTGAGCACCGTGGTCAAATCGCACGAAAACCATGTGAACTTCAATTGAATACCAATCAACGTTGATTGGTATTGAATAGAAGTTGAGCATGAACTCATGAGAATATACTTAAGTTTTTTCGAGAAACCGGGGCTGGGGCTAGTTGATGCATTTTTCAGACTTTCTTCCATCACTTATGATCTGAATGGCCAATTTCCATTGTCTTTGTATAATATTAAAGCTCAATTTTTCCTGCATGTAAACTGATATAGAAATCGTTGAATTGTAGTATATTTCTTCCTTTTCCAAGTATATTTCTTTGGTAGGTCGAGTGCATCAACTTGCCCCATGCGTGGGGCAAGTTGATGCAACCCATGGGGCATGTTGATGCATATTTTCTTCATTAACTTTTAAAGTCTGTGCGCTAGAAATAACAGTAAATCTGTCGTTTTCATGGCCTAAAATTACGCTTAATTGACAGAAAAAAATGGTTAACTTGTTGTCAGGTAACATTCTTACAACATTCAATAGCTTTATTTTGAAGTTTGACTAGCATATACTAAACTTGTGGAGTGAATCACTCAGGAGCCTGCTCCATTGCAACAAATAGGACGAGATTGTATCCGAAACCTAGATAAAAATTTGAAAAGATTTCCGTTACATTATTGCAACTATGTCTGGACAAATCAAACAGTTTAAACATGTGCCCACATGAAATATCATACAGGTCCTTAAGCTAAACAAGGACCGTGTCTGTGTTTAGGCTGTATTGGGTAGGGGAGACCGGGGCTAGTTGATGCATTTTCAGACTTTCTTCTATCACTTATGATCTGAATGGCCAATTTCCATTGTCTTTGTATAATATAAAAGCTCTATCCTTCCTGCATGTAAACTGATATAGAAATTCTTCATTTCTTCTTTTTTCCAGTATATTTCTTTGGCAGGTCGAGTGCATCAACTTGCCCCGGGCTCATTGCATCAACTTGCCCCGACCACCCCCACGTGACATGAAGCAATGTAGACAATTTGTGCAAAGTATTTCCTATAAAAAGAAGTTGTCATTATGAAGCTCACACATTGAACATCCTGTGCGCATAATCACGGCCGTTAAACTCTCATCTGAAGTGCATTTGCACTTCGCTCTAAATCAGTTGCGCCACTTCCGCTACTACAGTTGCGACCGTATTTTTGGAAATTTGAAGGTATGTAGTTGAACTTTCTTATCATTTTCAAACTATTAAGACAATATTTCAAAAAAAAGCTCAATGCTATGTCATGTACAACTAAATTACGAATTCCCCAGTATAAATACTTTGTCTGTAGGGTACAAATTCGCAGAGATTTCTTTGACAAAAGTCTAAAAATTCTCGCTCCAAAAATGGCGTCATTCACTGTCAATCCTATTTTTCATCATTCTACTCCTCTACACGAGTTTTCATGACACATAGGTACCATAGTCGCAACGAATGTGACCATATGTGTGATATGTGTGATTTTAGACGCATGATTTACCTCAGAAAAGAAGTTATGTCCATTTTTATAGCTGCACTTCATTTGCGACACATGCACTGCAGTTGCATTATGTAATTATAAGGAATTCGGAGGATTATCTCTATTTAAAATCTGCTGCGAGTCAGTTCCGTTTGAACTCCACAACTCAATGCATTCATTATATTATGCAGACGAGCATGGAAATGGAAAAATTGTTGAAAAACTCGCTGACGTTACATGTACATGTATCTACATTCCCTTAAGATACCCCTCCTCTAGATTTCCGTGACGTCATATGGCTACATTGTATAATACAAAGTTGTGACGTCACGCATTGACACTTGCCTGATTTGAGGCTCACCATGGGGAAACATAATAAACCTTTTCCCAAATTAACGAAGTTCTGTGGGGATTCAGCGGCATCGTGTAGATCATCTAAACTTATCCCAAGCTGACATAAGTTTTGATGTCACGACATAGCAAGGGCTTGGAAAACATCAAGACAAAGAAAAAAATGCTGGTAGTCAGCAGTTCTTCGTTTTGCCTCAATATTTTCATTGATAATCAGCAATTTCTCATTCTCTTGACTCAATGTTTTCTGTACATCAACAATTACAAATTCTGATTCCGATATGAATCATATTGTCGTTTGCAACTCCTTTCAAATTGGATCAGTCCAATTTACCATTTTATCATAGTCTTTGAAAGGGCTAATGCATATTAATAAGGGTCAGGCTCAGCATTTTCCTCTATGTTTTCAAAAGCTTTCCTTGTATGATTTAAAAAAATCTCAAGTTGTTTGGGAAATCCTAGAGTTAATCCAAGTTGTAATTCTGCACTTGTTTGAATGCTAAAATGGCCAATGTCCTCTCTGACATTTAATTGATTGATTCAATGGGGTTCAACGCCTCTTTCTACTGCTAGTCCCATATTGCTGCAGCTGGAGCACATAACCATGGATTCCTGTCATTTCTCTCACCAGTACAACCACAACAGCCTTTCTGACCCCAGCTGCTTTCCCACACAGGTATACTAGTATTATTCAAACGTAATAGTGATAGTTGTTACAAGGCATGGCAAACCCACCAGAGAATGACATGGATCTAAATCAGACTGTGTGTTACTATATGCAGGCTGATCTGGATCCATGTTGTTCTCAAATGCTATAATGGCCCATTTTCCAGATCCCGGCTCATTTACATGTTGCTACATCCAATCTGAGCCACACAGACATGATTAAAGAATAAAAGCCTTGAGTGAAAATGGTCAAAACTGTGACAGTTGTAATTTGAAACTAACTGCTACAAACACAATGGATGTTGATAGAGTTTGTTTATAATGTAGCACAGAAAATATTGAGGAAAAAGAAGAAAATGCTGGTCATCAGCACTTTGTTCTTTTATCTCAATGTTTCCCTGGCTTCTTATAACTGGGTGTTACAGTCTTTGCAAATGAGTTGGTTAAGTTTTCTTCCCCATAGCATTTTGCAACAGGGTCTAGGATTATAAAGAAAACGAAAAGGCAGCAGTTGTGTTTAACTAGTTTTTGAGACATAATTAACATAATTTTTCCCCTACAACTTGGTCGCAAGAATGTTGATAATATGGGCCCCAGCTTATAACGTCCTGAATACCAAGATCCTTGAAAAATACTGAAACAAATGGAGAAAATACTGATCAGCATTTTCTCCTTTTGCCTATTTTTTTATGGTAGACAAATCTAACCTTTATCAACAATAATTTTTCATGTCTGCAACTCCTTCAAAATTGGTCCACAGTCCACACAAAAACTTTGTTATTTGGAAAGGGGCAAATTAAATTAAACTGAATGAAAATAAAAATTGATCATTTTGTATCATTTCAGGAAGTAACACTACAGTGCCAACAGTTCTCCGGATAAATATGGGGATTTTCCTGGAAGAGAAGAGTTCATTGTTGTTGTCATAATTATCTTGTATAATGAGGATTATTTTCAAAATAAATTAATAAAAATTTATATACTTTGTAGTGTTCAATACTCCTCACCAAATATACGCTACAGTAGAACATTCTCGAATGTCAGTTTTAGGCGGCTGGCCTGTCAAATTTCAAAGAAAATGCAGATAACAAAACAATTAGTTCCAAAAAAAAGAAAGCATGTTAGAGTTGTGTTTGGAAAATATTGAGGGAAAGGGAGAAATTGCTAATTCTCAGCATTTTCTTATTTTATCACAATATTTTGCCAGTCAGTCATTTCCCAGATTTGGTCACATTTATTTATTCCTTTTCCAAACAACAATTTTTCTTCAATGCTTTAACCCATTACCACACCATGGCTCTTTTTGACTCCCTACAAGATGATGGCTTTGGAAAACATTGTGGAAAATGAAGGAATTGCTTGTGACAAGCAAATTTTTCTTTTCCCACAAAGTTTTCTACCCAAAATGATTAAAACAATTTAAATTGATTTCAGTTGAAATTTTCGTCTGTCACATCTTTGAATTTGGACCAGTCTAAAATTTTGTTGTTTGGTAATGGTCAAAAAGCTTTCTTTGAAATAATAGCCATTATTACGATGATACATTGAGCATTATATTGTCACTGCATATCTTCATCTGTTAGTGGTCCAACTTTGGAATGAGGCGGAATAGACTGTACTCTCCCAGATCCGGACAAGTTGAACTTTGTGGAGCAAGATCACTTTCACTGGACAATGTGGACATTCCATTATCGTCTGATACTATCTTGAGTGTCATGTGTTCATAATCTGTTTGTCTACAGGATAATCTATCTGTATTCTGCGAAAAAAAGAAGTCAGAATACTTTTAAACAAATACATGTACTAAACAGTATATGTCAAAAGATAAACAGGCCGTTCCATATTGAGAGCAGTTTTAGATAAATTAAGTCTTTCCCATACTGTAAACTTTAATACTGTTCAAATTTGAGAGCAAAATAATTCATTTTTTAAGCAGAAAATGTGTATGGTGTACTATAACATACAAATGAAGAACATATTGAGGGATAACAAGAATTTGATGATTATTGATCAGTTTCTTCTTTCCTCAGAATGCTTTTCAAGTTGAATTCTTCTAGGGATCTTCAGTTTGGGAAAGGTCAAATGAAAACATAATACAATGTACATGTATCATAAAATATAATTTGAGAAAAGGAGAATAACTAGGAAATAAATGCTTCCCCTCCTGATAAACTACCGACTGAGCAGAGCTATCCGACATCAGCCAGTATTTCAATTTCAATCATTAATAATGTTACCGACACCTACATTTAGGAAAAAGTTATAACTCAGGTTAAATGACCTGACAGAGCAGCCCATGCTAATCTACAGAGAAGCTCTGCCAGGACATTTGTCTTGAGACATACACTGGTTAAAATTTTGTTTGTCAAATAATGTCTATATCTATAACATAAATAAGACAGGATCTGAGGAAAACATGGATCCAGATCAGAATTCATAAAAAAGAAGCGGGATCACGATCCATCTTGTTCTCTTATAGGTTCTTGTTGACAGAAAGCAACTTCAACAGGGCTAGAATTTCCCTGAAAAAATGACTCGCAATATTTTGCTAGTGGCTTTTGAAACCCCTAGCAAAAAGGCAACTTCACTCCCAATCTGGTTTTGTATAAATAATGAGGGTTTTCATTTTGAAAAATAAAAGCATAATATGCTGCATAATTTAAAGGGCATGTCCAAAATAGTCAATATTTGAATGTTGTTTTGTGAGCTCCTCCAAGCTGCATTGATAAAACTTGTAGGTGGGGAATATTTTTCCACTCGCCAAAAAAATCTAGTGTCAAATAGAATCACTAGCAATTTTCAATTTTAACTAGCAAAATGCCTGTATGCTAGTGGAAATTCGAGCCCTGTTCAGCCCATTCCAAAATATCGATGCCTTTTCAAAATTTGACTACCCTCAGATAAATGCCTTTGAAAACATTGAATAAAATGGAAAAAAATTGCTCGTCACAAGTGAAGAAATTGTCACAAGCAACTTCTCCATTTCCCACAAAGTTTTCTACCCAAAGGGCCCAAAAATTGTAAATTTTCAAACTTTGCAATTGCCATCTGTATGACCTTTGAATTTGGAACAGCGCAAAATTTTGCTGTTTGGGAATGGGTTAACCCCTTCCCAAACGTCAAAATTTCAAGGTGTTCCAATTTCAAAGCTGCTATATTACAATGAAATCCAATGGGCAATTTGGGAGAAGAAGATTTTTAAAGTTTTCCTAAAATTTAATATCTGTTGCCATGGCAACAAGAGTTATGCATGGAATCAAATTCTTTGAAGGAATTTGAAAGAAGTTTATGCAAGGATGATTCCTGGGAAAATTGGTTGAATTGGTTTTGGAGATGTTTAAAGTAAAAGTTGACGCACACAGGGACACACACATGGACACACGCATGACAGACACAGGGCCATGACATAAGCCCTGATGGCCTTCGGCCAGTGGAGCTAAAAATGAGATCATTGCATGTTAAATTTGTTGTTAAATTTTAGACGGTCATAATTTAGGGACCTATGCCAATTTCCTATCGTTTTTACATGTTTATGCCATTAACATTTTATCAATTAGTAATATAATTTTCTTTCTGTGTGAACAAAGGTGCAAGTTGGAATCATTATTTGTATTTCTCCCTTTTTAATGATTTAATCTAATTATCTTCCCTAAACAATTTCAACCTTTTAACACATTCAAAACTGAATGTAGTGTTTCCAACCGTGACTCGGTAAATGCCCTTTCTGACGTTGTAAGGAAGTCATTTGTCTCCCAAACCTTTCCAACACAAGACCAGATTTTAACGCTTCTAATAGAATATACATGTACTTGTAAAACATTGAGGCAAAAGAAGAAAATGCTGATCTTCAGCATTTTCTTCTCTAGTCTCAATATTTTCTATGCTGTATTGTGCACAAATCCTATCTTTATCAACATCGGTTTTGTTGTCTGCAGCAGCTTTAACTCATTCCCACACAATGACTCTCTATAACCCCCAAAAAGATAAAGGCTTTGGAAAGCATTGTGGGAAATGAAGAAATTGCTTAACGCAAGCAATTTCTTTATTTTCAACAAAGGTTTCTGCATCAAAAGAACATCTTTTTTTTTAAATTTCAATCACTTGAAATCAGGGGTGCCGAAATATTTTTTTTTTTCCCGCTTGTCTGTGGACAAGTTGAACTCAATTTTCTACTTGTTGGAAAGCAAACTGTACTTGTCCAGAAAAAAAGCACAACTAGACAGGATAATTATATTTAAACTTTATTTTCTTTTAACATGTGAGACTGAAGCTAGTGTACATTCAACACAATTGTGAATGTTTTAATTCAATTTTGGTACACAAATTGTGCATAAAAAAAGCTTAAACTAAATAGGAGAAAAGATAGGAATACTGAATTTACTGTTTTCGCCTTTTGGGAGAAATACTTCCACTATTTTATTTATGTAATTAACTTTTGGAGCTTTAAAATCCCTTTGAAGAAAGAAGCTCAAATGGAAACCACAACATTAATTTATACAGGGCTTTTTCATTTTCTTTAAAAGAGGCCTAAAAAGGGCTACTTCCCAATTGACCAAACGCCGTTTATCAATCAAAATCATCGATAAGCCAATGAACGATCAGGAAATTTGCACACGACCTCGTTGTTTGTCTTAACCCTCTCCCCATCAAGACATGGTTTTGACGACCCTATTAGAAATGGCTTGGGAAAACATTGAGACAAAAGAAGAAAATGCTGATAATCAATCTCTCAATGTTTTGTGTACAAAAATCTTCACAAATTCTACTTTCAGTGACACCTATTTTGTCGTCTGCACCAGCTTTCGAATTGGACAACCCTAAAATTGTTTTGTTTGGGAAAGGGGTTAAAATTTACGTGATATCGCATCGATCTATCAGCTGACAATCAAAACAAACGATAACCCAATGATCGATCAGGAAAATGCACACAACCCCATTGTTTGTAAATTAGATTTTGCATTGGGCGGAGCGATCTATCTTTTGGCGTTTGGTCAATTGAAAAAGGCTGATTTTTTCCCAATGGTGGCAGAAAAATTTCCCAAAACTAGTGCTTACATCTGTATTTTATCAACAATTTCTTCTTTTCTGCTACTTTTCTCAATGATATGACTTCTAAATAGTTATTCCCTAATAAAGCACTATAACATAATATGTACACATATTGAAATTGTACTTAATTCTTATTTTATTACTAAAATGTGTTCCCCAACTGCTCACAAGAGCAAGCTAAAATTTCACAAAATGAACAGGCTACGGCCTCTTCTCAAATGTTGGGAAAAAACCCTGCTATATAAAAGTATGTTGGACAATTAAGGGGTAACAAACATGGCATGTGTCGTTTTCTCAAAAATCAGGAAAAAGAAATGCCAGAGATTGCAACAAAAATTAAGTTATCTGTATTTATTTACTAGACCAAAGTGAATTTCAGGTTTTCTCTTATTTATTTATCAACATATGACAGGGAGTGATAGAATTTTTCTCCAAAACAAGGAAAAATTTTTACAAGTATTGGGAATTTTCTTTCCAGGCTTTGGGAAAATGGCCCTTTTTGTCATTGGGAAGGGTCCTTTTTACTGACCTGTTCAAAGGAGAAAAAACACTGAACATAGAAAGCTACTTGCAAAAATTGAGGGTACAAAATTCAAGTTGGGAGTAAAAACCCTGATATCCCTAGCGAAAGTTCACTGGATTTGCTAGACATACCGACTTGTATCTTCTTATCTTTATCCACATTTCCTATATTTATGTTCTTTCCTATAACTCTGTCCGCAAAACAAAATCCTTCAGTACAGCGCATGTGACCTGGTGACATCATCATGTCAGGAGGAGGCAGACTGTTTAGTAATTTACATTTCAATGTAAACAGTTTAGCCAACGAAATTGGTAACAAGTGCTGTCACTGTAAGATGACAATGCCCCCAACACCGCTTTGATCGTCAAAAGGTCAAGGTCAGCCAGGGGTCAAGGTCATCAAACTATGTGCCTACAGATAGGTAATGTGCCAAGGAATGTTGTGCTCAAATATGAAGCGAATGTGTAAATAATAAGGAAGTTATGGCAAATGTTAAATTTTTTAATGGAATGACGGACAGACAGACTGATGGACCAACGGACGGACAAGTCAAATTTATGATGCCTCCCTATCGGGGGCCATAAAAACAGGCAATTTGAATGAAAAAAAAACAAAAAAAAAAAAACAGAAAAACAATGTTTCTAATGAAATTTGCTTTTCTTTTCTTATTTTTCTGAAGGTCCAATTTAAATATTTTGTCTTTTTGGGTAGAAAACATTGCGGAAAATGAAGAAATTGCTTGTCACAAGCAATTTCTTCATTTTCCATAATGTTTTCAAAAGGCCTTTATATTCTAGGGAGTCAAAAAAAGTCAATGGGTGGTGATGGGTTAAGATGAACGGAAATATAGGTTAAGGGTATAAACTTGCATGTTGTAATGATCAATAATTGAGAGTGTTGACATTAAATAATAGAAAGACTAACCCAACCAAGAGATCTGACAATTATAATGTTGCGAAGAAAATCTTCAGCGTTCAATATCTATCAAATACATGCTTTAGTCTTTAGACTTATGATGTTCAAAAATATGGTCGCAACTGTAGAGTGTAGTAGAGCTGAAGTAGTCCTATTTATAAGCCTTAACATACGTTTTTTTAACATTTTGATTTTATCGTGTACAGTTTCCGGGACAAGTCAGTCATACAGCTCGTTTGTGAGCCAGGTAACCTCTATGATGTATTGGGGAGCAGGGGTGCGGAATTCACATGCCCGACTTGCCCAACCTGGGTTTTGTGGTGGACGGGCAAGGGCTTTTTTCAAGTGAGCTTGTCCGTGTGCAAGTGCATGTCAAGGGGATCAAAATGTGATAAAAACGAAATTTTAATCTTATTTTTGCTCATGATCCGTCTGAAAAAATCCATTTCAATCAAATCACATTTTAATTTAAAAAGGTAAACATGTGGTTGAATTGTGTTCATTCAGTTTTATATGTTAACTGAAAATAGAGTTAAAATAAAGTTTAAATATTATTTTCCTGTCTAGATGTTGTTGTTTTTTCAGGACAAGTAAACTTTGCCTTCGGACAAGTAGAAATTTGAGTTCAACTTGTCCGAGGACAAGTGGAAAAATTCCATATTTCCACACCCCTGGGGATTATTTCTGGAGAAGTCCATTTGTTCCCTAGACTGGTGTATGACATACGCGATAAAATCAAAATGTTAAAAAATCGTAAGTCAGGGCTTATAAATATAGGACTAGAGCTGTTCAAAGTGGCACCCGTTTAGTCTACTTTCACTTTCGTATTCAAGTTTCAACCTTTTACTGTTTCCCGGCAACTTATTAGCTTTAGGCTAAAGTTTAGCATTCCGACAGGCTTATACATCGTTCGTTAAAAGTACAATACACCATAATACGCTACCTTTTTGCCTGAACAAGACGATAAATAACATTATTTGAGGGATTAAATATGGTTGTTTTTGTCATAATTTACTTTGCCTTCAATTTTTACTGCGCATGTGCAAAAATATATACTGGAAATTCTAACTTTAGACTGGAACTTTTAAGAATTAGTCGAAATCTTTGAATAGATGGATGATTCTCCGAATTCCTTATAATTACATAATGCAACTGCAGTGCATGTGTCGCAAATGAAGTGCAGCTATAAAAATGGACATAACTTCTTTTCTGAGGTAATGTAATACAATAGCTTAGCGGCATTTTAGACATGGCTATTTTTGAGAGAAGGGTCGTGCAATAAGCCGGTGTTGCATGATCATAGTTCTAAAAATAGCCATGACAAGAAATGGGTGTCGCTGCAGGAAAGGATTGGCAAGGTCGTCTTGTAGTACTAGGCGAAGCACAATATCATGTTAAAAGAGTTTCATATCATCTTTCATCATGTTTTGGTAACACCTAAATTAGTGGGTGTTTTTGCAGGAAAGGTTTGGCTAGTATTGTATCATATTCTGGGTGGTGGTACAGGATGTTCGTGATATAGGCGTTCATATGGACGTCATGTTTCGAAGATTTGGTAACACCCAAACTAGTATTTAAAGAAGCTGTTTTTAGGGTATTGCCAGAGCTGTTCTCGTTGTACGTTACGAACGTTGGGTCTTCACGTTTATCTTTGTATATAACTCGTCATGTAGCAGAATAAAAGTTTGAACTTTTCCTTGGACGTTGTTATCTAACCCCACTATTGGGCTACATATGACTTGTTTTGGTGCCGTGAAAATGGATCTGGGTTGAAGCGCTGTGAGCCGTCTGGAAGGATCGGAGTCGAGCCTAAAACCGTAAGTTTCTTTACACGTTCTTTACATGGGCATGGCAGATTTAAAATGCATTTCAAATTGAGAACATTTGACACCAGTATGGGCGCTGGGTTGGCAGTCAGGCGCGTATCCAGGCATACTCCCATACTCCCGGGAGTACCTCGAATTTGAAAAATGATTTTTTCTACAGCCTAAAAAGGGTGTTAAAACCGAAGGCTAGTACTAGTTTAAAGTCGTTCTTACCGAAGAAACAAATAGCCTACTCCAGTAACCCTATGCTCACATAATTGTTGATAAAACATGGAAAAATGGTCTATGTTTCTCTTATATTCCAATTTTCGCGGGGGGGGGGGCGAATGGGAGTTCTACCCCTTCACCCCGCTGGGGTCTGCGCCCCCAAACCCCCTGCTTCTTTTTGGTATGGGAGTACTTCAATTTTGGCCCCAGGTACGCCCCTGGCAGTACAGAAATTGTTATATTTTTGTTGTTGTTTTTATGACAAACATTTAAAACTTAAGATTGATGTAGGCCGATCTGTCCTTATTGCAAGCATAGATAAAGTGAGACCTGACAGTTCAAAAGATATGCGTTTGATGTTACGTACTAATGACAGGACAAGCTCCAACAGAGATGCAGATACGATGGATTCGGAAGATGAATCATCGTATGACAAGACTAAGCAGGTTAAACAGAAAAAGTTGTTAACCTATAAGTATCGTAGAAAGATACTTAGCTCAATTATGGAATTAGAGATTCCTATTGCCACAAAAGGGCAAGCGATCAGATCACAAAAGTAAATGTGATGCTGAGTAGGGTTAAAGAGGAAGTGCAAAGAGGTTGGTAATTGCCTTCCGTTTGTATTCTTTTAAGAGGCTTCATGGAAGTAGCATGAATTCATAGTTTATAACACGCAAAAAGGTACCTTTAATTAGTTTGTTAAGAGGAGACATTTTTATTCATTGTATGAATAAGAATTTAAGATTTACACTTAAAATAGGCATCTTGGTAGCAATACGTATTATTTTCTTTTCTGGGCGACGTCTGCTGATCACTTTCGTTGCTAGTTTAGAAATAATTAAAGAAAATTTAGTAATCCGCAAAGATAATGAAATTGGGACAACTTGAATTAGATGGTTTGCGACAATTGTAATTGAATTTGAAAAACTGATTCACTTATGCTACGGTTAGCAGTAGATTTGAAATTAGCGAAAACTGTATTTGAAGTGCCAAAATCAAGACACCTAACAGGGACTGATTTAGAACCTTTTCATAATGCAATAGATTGTTTGTAGCTCGAAGTATCATACCTGCAGGACTTACTTAGAGCATGAAATCAAAGCAGAATCTCACCATTCACGACTTTTTCAAGTAAAGTACGAAACAAAAGAAGTATCATACCATTTGTTGGTGTCGCGTTGTCTTGGTTATTTTGGGTTGTAAGCGAGACAGATCTTAAGCATATTAGAGATCAAGTATCCTCATTGACCTTATATTAGAAATGTCTTTAAAAGTAATAGACGACTGTAGAGGAAGTGCAATTGAAACTTTACTTCAACAACTAGGTTTACTAAATGACCGTGACATGAAAGAAAGTGTTTTATTAGTACATGTATTATTTTAGTTCGGGGCTTATACTGGTTTTGATAGCAGTCTTGATATGTTAATGTTGTTGTCTTACGAGTAAGTATCTGCCATTTTGCCTGTGTAAAAGATGTAAAAAGAGACAATTCGGGCCAGCTGTGGGTTCAACAGAAGTTGTGCTCCAAGATACGGGGACAGGTGGGAAAGATCCATCGACCAGAGCTGTGCCACCAGATATAGTGAACCAGCAGAACAGTGAAACCAGGCATACGACAGTGTACATATAGTATGTAATAGTTAACTGACCAGACAGCCAACATTAATAATTAATTATCCTTTCCATAAGAGTGTGAATTAAAGTTACAATAATATAAATGCTAAGTCTACTTGAATCAACATAAGTGTTTCTATAGCAGAAGACCACTTCAACTTTAAAGGGTCTGTAACAATCGAGGAAAGAGACACTTGACTGGATTGAAACAACTAGTTACTATTTTGGTGCTGAACAGTAATAGACAACATCGTGGAAAAGGAAATAGAAAAAGAACTCGTAAAACTGGCTAAACAAGGAGTATAGACCAACAGGATTCGAAGACGAATATGCAGAAACAATCTTAGAAGATTTAGAGACAATTAATCATTATAGTGCTATTGGTGTATCAGACATTTGACATTTAGATTTTAAAGTATTTTAAACAACACTGAATTTTCTGTGTTTACAATAATTGGATTAGTAATACACTCTTCTGGTATTTGTTAGGGTATTTCATTTTCTATTTTTCTTTCCTAATAAGCTTAAGTAAGTTTAAGTAATTCTTTTAGCTACCATAAATTTCTAATTTTGAGATAAATGTTGAATATTACGTTTACTTAACTTTAACATTGTATATTTACTTTTTAATAGTTTTCTACCCTGGTATAAAACTCTTTTGGTGGGAAGTTATGTAATACAATAGCTTAGCGGCATTTTAGACATGGCTATTTTTGAGAGAAGGGTCGTGCAATAAGCCGGTGTTGCATGATCATAGTTCTAAAAATAGCCATGACAAGAAATGGGTGTCGCTGCAGGAAAGGATTGGCAAGGTCGTCTTGTAGTACTAGGCGAAGCACAATATCATGTTAAAAGAGTTTCATATCATCTTTCATCATGTTTTGGTAACACCTAAATTAGTGGGTGTTTTTGCAGGAAAGGTTTGGCTAGTATTGTATCATATTCTGGGTGGTGGTACAGGATGTTCGTGATATAGGCGTTCATATGGACGTCATGTTTCGAAGATTTGGTAACACCCAAACTAGTATTTAAAGAAGCTGTTTTTAGGGTATTGCCAGAGCTGTTCTCGTTGTACGTTACGAACGTTGGGTCTTCACGTTTATCTTTGTATATAACTCGTCATGTAGCAGAATAAAAGTTTGAACTTTTCCTTGGACGTTGTTATCTAACCCCACTATTGGGCTACAGTAAATCATGCGTCTAAAATCACACATATCACACATATGGTCACATTCGTTGCGACTATGGTACCTATGTGTCATGAAAACTCGTGTAGAGGAGTAGAATGATGAAAAATAGGATTGACAGTGAATGACGCCATTTTTGGAGCGAGAATTTTTAGACTTTTGTCAAAGAAATCTCTGCGAATTTGAACCCTACAGACAAAGTATTTATACCGGGGAATTCGTAATTTAGTTGTACATGACATAGCATTGAGCTTTTTTTGAAATATTGTCTTTATAGTTTGAAAATGATAAGAAAGTTCAACTACATACCTTCAAATTTCCAAAAATACGGTCGCAACTGTAGTAGCGGAAGTGGCGCAACTGATTTAGAGCGAAGTGCAAATGCACTTCAGATGAGAGTTTAACGGCCGTGATAATTGAATTATGAATTATCAAAGACGCATTTGTATGAAACGAAATTCTGCAAAAAACCATAAAATTTACTTTAGTGTGTAAAAAACACATTTCTTACCAAAATTTCCCCAAACACCCGGAGAAGATGGGGGCTGTCAAGGACTTTCTTTCATGTCATTGCTGATGCCATATATGACGTATTTACGGTTTTATTCCCAATGCATCAACTTGCCCCTGCATCAACTAGCCCCGGTCTCCCCTAAATCTTTGTAGATCTACTCAAGTTTTTTTTTTTTTTTTTTTTTTTTTTTTTTTTCAGAAACAAGGGCCTGGAATCGTTTGTGATAGGGTAAATGTTCGGAGGTGGTGGGGGAAAATTCACGATTATGAAGTCTGAAGCCTAATTTAGATCTATCAGATCTCCTAGATCTATTTAATTTTCGTGTTTTTTTTTTTTTTGTTTTTTTTTTTTTTTTTTTTTTTTTTAGAAATTCAGTCAAAATTTCATAATAGATCTAGATCTAGATCTTCTGGGAAATTTCAAGTCAATTTTGCTGGAAATTATACGGGCGAAGCCCGCCTATAGGTCACGGGTAATTATGATGACAAATATTGACATACCCATACAACTTTGTGGCGGCCATTTTGTTTTTATTTTCATGGGGCATTCGTGGACTAACTCTCGACAACTACTTCCGGTTGCCGTTTTCCTCGTCCCTAAATCCACTGTTTGATGACCAGTCAACTTTACGTTGTCTTATGGGAAAATATATAACAAAAGTTAATAAAAACATCACCCACCAAAATTTCTCGTAAAATTCCGTTTCAATAACGGTGAAACGCGTTTGTACAACATCTAAATAAGATATGGCAAAGAAATATACAAGTTTCGTATCCACGACGTTTTTTAAAAGACACAAATGACGTCAGCAATATATTTGCGCATAACGTCACGCGCACTCGCGCGGGGTTTTAATACGACGCAATGGTACATTTCTGTCTACGCGTCCCGTTATTTAATCGACACGGATACGCCGTTTTAACCCTTTCCCATTTGGCGTTAAAAACTACAACACACTTTTAAAGGTGACTCAGAACTCATGATAATTGATGAAATGGAGGGGAAAGAAGACATTCTAATTAGAATATATCAGCAAAACATTTTCTCTCAAAACATTTCCCTAGTTTTTAGAATTTTGACCACTCGATCATAAAAACATGAAAGCACTGTGACATTGCTCTTATCATTCTTCTTTTAACCAAAACATTCGCAATCATAGCCTCTCATTATTTAACCCTTTTCTCTCTTTTACTTGTCAAAGACAGAAAAGCGACTGTTCAGAAGTTGCCATTTGACAGTGTAAGAAAGTAGCATAAAATTTATGTCATCAAGATAGATTTATGCTTGCTTCGCCCGTGTTTAGGCTTTGCCTATATTCATATTAAAGGTCTTTGTACAAACTCTAAATTCTAATCTAGATCTAGCGCTTAGGCCCTAGATCTATAGGCCTACTTCAATTTCATTCTTGGACCTGGTCAACAGAGGCCGCGGCCATGGCGGGTAACGCAGATCTGCCTCTCATTCGAGAGGTCCAATTTTGAAAACTAGTTTTAACATTTTCTATAATCCTTTCTCAAATAGAAAAATAGACAGTTCCAATTTGAAAGAGCTCTGCTGCAGGCTGGTTATTAGTCCTGAATCAACATTATTTTGTCTCCCATGTTCTCCTAGATCTATTTTTAAGACGTTTTAACGTTTTAAAATCAATTATGAGAAAAGGGTTGAATAGATCTACCATCTTCTTTTATTTCGACACTTTCCTAAACAAAACCTGACGTTGGTTGTCTTTGACAAAATAATGAAATGTGATTTTGTCGTCTGCTTACTCACCATTTTAAGTAACATCAAAGGGAAGCAATCGAAATGACTAACAGTCTTTGTATAATTATGGTGCTTTCCCTTTGAAAGACGGGACGAACATGTGAAGAATTAACGCGTTTCTCGCTAATTAAATGCAGTGAGTGATGAATGAAGGATTTTCAATATTTTAAGGCAGAAGATTTCTGAATTAGATCTACTAATCCTTCAGCTGGAAGGTCTAAAAGAGATTCTTTACAATGCATTACAGGGTGTGTGAACTAAATAGAATGGCCGCTTGGAGATTTCGAAAACGAGGGTGGCGTTATCACGTGACAAAGAAACTCATTTCCGCTTTAAACAAATTGCGGTTTCACCCACGTTGTTCAAGATTTTTTAACCATGTAAGTGGTGTATTAGTTCATATATTCTTCCATTGTTCAGACCTTTGTTCTTCAATGTCTCCATTCCAAGTGAATTATTGTCAATAAGTTTCTTGGTAAGCTTTTCCAAAATTCGTCGCAGAAAATGTCACAGAGCCTAATTGGCGCACCATTTTTCCCGCGAGAATTGAAGAAACATTGATGAAGACTAGAAATACCCAGACAGAATCTTTCCCTGTTTGTTAAACCGCTGCCTTGAAGTGGGCTTATCGTAAATTTTTTCCCGATATAACCAACCATTTTTATGGCAGAGTATACACGTGGGAATCGCATATAGATCTATTGTTTACATTTTCAATGATTCTGACCTGCTTGGTGACTCATCAGCTCATTACAATGTCTGATGAAATTCCCATTCATCAGGGATAATTCTGTCTGAGCATTTCATGCCAGCATACTCTCATTCTGTTGAAACCAGGGTACAACATTAACTTTTTGGCTACAAGACTGTCGGGCTTGCTGCTGCCAGAGATGCTAGATCTACCAGCCGGAACCAGATGTGCACTAGCCCTGACCAAAAGTATCCATTTCAGGAGAAACCGGCGGTTTCGTCTCTTTTTCACAATTTTTCCTTTGTTTCGACCCTCCTATTCGTTTATCTTCATCAATTGTCACCCTTTAATTTCATCACCTTCGGCTAGTAGCATCTATGCAGTAAGCCCGACAGTCTTGTAGCTAAAAAAGTTAATGTTGAAGCCTGGTCTCACAGAAGTAACCATCCATCTATTGGTATGGCATATTTTCTGTTTCCTAGTGAAAGAATTATGTTGAATCACCATATCTTTTCTCCAACAATGTTTCGGTATTTTGTCATAACTCGTCATTCTGAGAATGTGATTTATACATTGTCATAATCTGCTTCCATCAGTACCACACACACTTGGATTCAGTCTAAAATAGATTTATAATAATTATTCCACTGTTTCATACCTCTTCTTCTTCCCAATAAGTGCAGGGCTCCTCTGGAGCATCAACGCACTGTGAACTGTACAAGGTCGGCATGAGGCAAAAACAAGGTGCAGTTAAAAACGGATAAAAACAGTGTCTGTACATTAGTGTGTTGATGTCAGGCCAGCCTTGAACCTGATTCTAATCGTTAGAATAAGACAGAAATGGACTTTAAAGTCTAGGAAATTGCGCCATTTTGTTAACTCATTTATATTTTTATGCTCCCCGAAAAAATTTCGGGGGAGCATATAGTCGCCATGCTGTCCGTCCGTCCGTTCGGCTGTCCGTCCGTCCGTCCGTCCGTCCGTGTGTCCGTCCGTCCGTCCGTCCACAGCCAGATCTCAGCAACCGTTGGACCAAATTCAATGAAACTTCACATGTGAATTCCCTGGGATAATACCTAGGGACCTTTTTCTCCGTTTCTTAATTTGAGGCTGCGTCATGGAAAAAGGGGCCTTAGTGTAAAAATTAGTTTTTCTCTAATTTCTCTTCATCTAATGGGCAGAATTTAATGAAATTTTGTACTTATGTAATAAATAGGATGTTCTAGACCATATTTTATAAATAATGTGTGTACAAAAAGGCTGTCGTGGGAAAAGGGGGCTTAATGTATGATAGTTTTTATTTTGTGACAAACACTTATTCGGGGAGCATAATCCGTCTGTGACGGCTCTTGTCTTACAATGTTGTACCCTCCCCAATGTTCAAAACCACATGACGCGCCTGTGTATGCTACTGCAGATGACAAAATGTACATTAATAAATAATGCTTTGTGTACAATATAGGTAAGAAAATATTAAGGCAAAGGGAGAAAATGCTGATAATAAGCATCTTGTTTTGTCTCAATGTTTTCCCAAGTCTATTCTATTGGGGTGTCAAAACCAGGTCTTGTTTGGGATTTTTTATGCTCCCCGAAGGGAGAGCATATAGTCGCCGCTTCGTCTGTCCATCCGGTCAGTCCGTCATTCCGTCTGTCTGTCCGTCCGTCCGAAGCGATTTCTCCATAACCCTTGGGCCAAATCAAATGAAACTTACCATGTGAACTACCTATGACATAATGCTGATGTACTTTTCACGGTTTTTGGATTTGAGGCTTCGTCATGGGAAAAGGGGACTTAAGGTCAAATACACTTTTTCTCTAATTTCTCATAGTCTAATGGTCAGAATTTGATGAAATTTCATATATGAGTAGCAAATCAGATGCCCTTGACAATAAACTGCTCTCCATGGCATACATTTATTGTGACAATTCCTTATTCGGGGAGCATTGTCCGTCTCTGACGGCTCTTGTTTTTGTTAAAGATAGGTTCACAAGTACAGTAAGTTAAATTTATAAGACTTTTTTAATTTCAGTCATTGATTTTATTATCGACCAAATGCCATTTCTGTAACCAAAGATGAACATGTTCGAGATGGAGAACATCCAATACCTGGGTAAGTTAAATCATCATTAAAAAATGATTAATTGCCTCTGTTAATCAACATATTTATTGGTGATTTTTGGTCAATAATTAATGCAATTAGTCATGTGTCCATCAGTGTCTGAAACCTTTTTTAGCTCACCTGAGCACGAAGTGCTCAAGGTGAGCTATTGTGGTCGCTTTTTGTCCGTCGTCTGTCTGTCCACAATTTGTTGTTACCACTCTAGCATCCACAAATATTGACTAATCTTGACCAAACTTGGTCAAAATATGTATGACCCCAAGTTCTCGGATGAGTTCGATTTTGAGTCAGATCGGACCAGGAAGTCTAGAGTTATGTGCCCTTGAACATCAAAAATGGCTAGTTTTGACTTTGTTACCACTCTAGTATCTACAAATATTGACCAATCTTAACCAACCTTGGTCAAAACATGTTTGACCATAGGTTCTCGGATGAGTTCGATTTTGAGTCAGATCTGATGAGGAAGTCCAGAGTTATGTGCCCTTGAACATCAAAAATTGCTAGCTTTAACTTTGTTACCACTCTAGTATCTACAAATATTGACCAATCTTAATCAAACTTGGTCAAAATATGTATGACCATAGGTTCTCGGATGACTTTGATTTTTAGTCAGATTGGACTAGGAAGTCCGGAGTTATGTGCCCTTGAACATCAAAAATGACTAGTTTTGACTTTGTTACCACTCTAGCATCTACAAATATTGACCAATCAAGACAAAACTTTGCCACAATGTTGGTAACTATAAGATCTTGGATGAGTTCGATTTTCAGTTTGATAGGAGCAGGAAGTCTGGAGTTATGTGCCCTTGAATTTGACAAAATTGCTGTTTTCGACTTTGTTTACACTGTAGCATCTACATTTATTGACTAATCAAGACAAAACTTGGCCACAATGTTGTTGACCATAAGATCCTTGATGAGTTAAATTTTCAGCTTGATTTGGCCAGAAAAACAAGAGTTATTGGCCCTTTAATTTCATAAAATTACTGTTTTCGACTTTATTTTCTCTCTAACAAACAAATATGGACCAATCAAGACACACCTTGGATGCAATGTTGGTGACCATAATATCTTAAATGTTTTAATTTGTCAGATTGATTGGACTAAAAAGTTGTGTGCCCTTGACGGTTACAAAATTCCCGTTTTCTACTTTGTTTTCTCTCAAACAGCAATGAATATTAACCAATAAAAAAAACTTGGACATAATGTTGATGAGAATATCTTTATCAAAACAGAGTTATGTGCCCTTTACTGTGACAAAATTGTTGTTTTCTTCCACTTTGTTTTTACTGTAACAGCTACAAATATTGATCATTCAAGATTATGAAAGCAGTTTTCATCTGGATCATAATATCGCATCTTAAATTATGTGCTCTTAACTTGACAACATTGGGACTTCAGGGTTCTCCCCAAAATAATTTGAAGCTGTAGTGGCAAATTATAAGTATTTGTAAACCTTGAAATGCAAACGATTGTGAATAAAAACATAATGGGAAAAGAAGAAATTGCTCAATTTGAGCAATTTCTTCTTTTCCTATAATGTTTTTATACAGAATTATAGCATTTAATTTTACAAGAATGTGTTATTTATCACTTTTTGAAGGAAATGTCTACAAATCACCCTATTTAGTGACCTTTTTTGAGGAAATTAAGCTGTGGGGTAGTTTTGACGCTGTAGTGGCATTACACTGATTGACATGAAGCTGTAGTGGGGCCAATACAGCTTATAGGGCTGGGGAGAACACTGGACTTTCATTCTATCTAGGTGCAGGTGAGCGATTAAGGACCATCATGGTCCTCTTGTTTTCACTAAGACCTTGTATAGGTTAAATTTTCAGCCTCATCAGAATCATGATGCATCAGTTATAATATTATGTGGCCTTGAATTTGACATTATTGTGGTTTTCAACTTATTTTTATGCTCCCCGAAAAAATTTCGGGGGGGGGGGGGGGGGGGGGCATAATTATAGTCGCCACACCGTCCGTCCACAGCCAGATCTCAGCAACCCTTGGACCAACTTCAATGAAACTTCACATCTGAACTCCCTGAGATAATCCCTAGGGAATTTTCTCTGATTCTTAACCCTTTCCCAAACAAGACCTGGTTTTGACGTCCCAATTAGAAAAGGCTCAGGAAAACATTGAAACAAAAGAAGAAACTGCTGATAACCTTTTTGTGTCAATATTTTCTGTCATACTTTACACAAATGCTGTCTTTAATAATACCCATTTTGTCATTTGTGGCAGTTTTTGAAGTGGATCACCCTGAAATTTTGTCGTTCGGGAAAGGGTTAAATTGAAGCTGTGTCATGGAAAAAGGGGCCTTAACGTAAAAAATAGTTTTTCTCTAATTTCTCTTCATCTAATGGGCAGAATTTAATGAAATTTTGCACTTTTGTGAAAAATTAGATGCTATATACCATATTCTGTAAATAATGTGTGTACAAAAAATCTGTCATGGGAAAAGGGGGCTTAATGTATGATAGCTTTTATTTTGTGACAAACACTTATTCAGGAAGCGGACGGCTCTTGTTTGAATTTGCATCTTCAAAATTTTATATTAGCCAATCAACAGAACCTTGAATAAAATGTTTGTGACCATGAGTTTGATTTTTGGTCTGTATATCCGTAGATTCACCATTCCAGAGACAGTTCAGTTGCTTCCTGGATTTTATGTACAGCTTGTCATGGGGAAAACCTTTGGCCCATTACCAGATGGCAAAATTTTGAACTGGTCCAATTTGAAAGGTGTTGCAGACGCCAGACAACAAATTCTAGTTGATGAAGACTTAAAAGTATTTCCATTTGGGGTTAGAAAACATTGTGGAAATTGAAGAAATTGTTTGTTACAAGCAATTTCTTCATTTTCCACAATGTTTTCCAAAGCTTTTTCTAATGAGGGATTAAAAACGTGTCACTGTGCAGTAATAGGTTAACTATTGTTTCCTGCCAAACCAAAACTGAAATTTTGAACAGTTTTTTATTACACATCCTTTTGAGTTTTAAAAAATTTGAATCTAGAATAGCATAATGTTTCAATCCGTCTCAGGCAAGCAATTTAATGACAATTAGGTATGACACGGTTTAAATGTCTTTTCAGCTCAAGAAAATTACAACAGAAATGGAGCAGTCCTCCAAGTTTTTCAGGACAAAAATTTGATCTTTTATGAAGAGCCAGGTAAGTCTTTTAATTCTATATTATAAGATTTTGACCCTTTGCCTATCAACAGTCAAACCCTCCGCAAACAAAGTTTTTGGGGTACTGTAATTATTCTAATAAACGCCTGGGCATATTTCAGCTGAGATTTGGGAGATTGGAATTTATTAGAATATGGGCGCTTATCAGAATAATTACAGACGCAATATATGGTAATCACCCTGTCTGTCCATCTGTCTGTTCATATTTGTTGTAAACGCAACTCTTCTCGAGACTGAATGATTCCAGTGAAAACTTACATGAACAATTAATGTGACATTGGAGATTTGCATGAAAAAAAGATCTTGCTTCTCAGTTCTAAGTCATCTAAGTGATATAATTTGACTGACATTTTCCCAGGTACATTCTGGTAAGTGGAACGCCCTTCAAACGGCCTTACAGATTACTTTGAATTTACATGTACATTAACGCTTTCTCAAACAAGCCCGAGTTTTGATGTCCCTAAGAGAAAAGGCTTGGGAAAACATTGAGGCAAAAGAAGAAAATACTGGTGATCAGCATTTTCTCCTCTTGCCTCAATATTTTTTGGCCTTTTTTATATGCCCGAAGGGTCGTATGATGTTATGGCCCCGCTCGTCTGTCTGTTTGTCTGTCTGTGTTTGTCCGTTAGCAATTTCTTGTGTGCGCAACTCCTCCTACAGTTTTGATTGGAATTCGATCAAACTTGCCACAATGAATCTCCATGGTGTCTAGTTGTGCACACCGCTTACGGAATTCAATTAACTATTTTCGTTCTTGAATTATCTGCCCTTGAATTAACAAAATGCCCATTTTCTTGTGTGTGCAACTCCTCCTACAGTTTTGATCAGAATTTGTTCAAACTTGCCACAATGAATCTCCATGGTGTCTAGTTGTGCACACTGCTTACGGAATGTAGATAACTGTTTTCGTTCTTGAATTATCTGCCCTTGAATTTAAGAAAAAATGTCCATTTTCTCAAAAAAATGCCCATTTTCTCCAGTGCGCAACTCCTACAGTTTAAACCAGAATTTAATCAAACTAGCCACAATGAATCTCTATGGTGTCTTGTTGTGCAAACAAAATTTTGATAACTTCATGTTTGAATTATCTGCCCTTGAATTGAAAAAATGGTCAATTTTACTGAAAAGCCCCTCTTGGGCGTATATGCGCCGCTCTGCAAAGCTCTTGTTTATACAAATCAATTCTTTATCAACCTGCATTTTGTCATTTTGTCATCTGCATTTTGGCATTTTGTCATCTGCATTTTGGCATTTTGTCATCTGCCCCAGCTTTCTTATTGGAACCTACCTCTGGACCCCCACCCCCTAAAGTTTTGCAGTTCGGGAAAGGGTTAATATGATTTGCATAAAGAAATTTCTTGCATCTGCCAGGCCCTCTTTAACCCATTACTGCACAGTGATGCCTTTTGACTCTCACACAAGAAAACACTTGGGAAAACATTGTGGAAAATGAAAAAATTGCTTGTAACAAGCAATTTCTTCATTTTCCAAAATGTTTTCCAACCCAAAATGGAAAGACTTATACTATAATTTCATCCACTTAAAATTCTCGTCTGCAACACCTTTCGAATTGGAACAGTCCAAAATTTTGCCCTCTGGTAATGAGTTAACCCATTTACAGACTCCAAATTTTGGACTGTTCCGAACTGAAGTGTTGCAGACGACAATTTCAATGTGATGAAATTTTGAAAATATTTCCATTTTGGATTAACGTTAGAAAACATTGCAGTAAATGAAGAAATTGCTTGTCACAAGCAATTTCTTCATTTTTTCTACGATGTTTTCCCAAGCCTTGTCTTGTGAGGGAGTCAAAAGGCGTCACTGTGCAGTAATGGGTTAAGCAGCAATATGATTGGACTTTGACATAATCATGCATACCTTCTCCTAAATGACACTCTTCTCAAACAGCCACACCAATTTTGACGAAAATTTACATGATGATGAAAGATCAACTTGACATGAAGACTTTGAATGAAACATTAAATTTTTTCTTGCTCTTAGGTCAGCTAAGGGAGATAATATCATTTCCCTGGTACATTCTTGTAAGCACAACTCTACCCATTCCACATAAAGATGCCTTTTGACAAAATGGTCAATCAGTTGTCACGGTGGGGATTGTGCATGATGGGATGGATAACGAAAACGGACAAATTTGCCTCGCTTCAGGTAAGAAATTGTGCAATAATTTTCTTGTTTCTGTGTCATTTTTCAAGCGGTTTGTTGCATGTACCCCGCATTACTGAGCTCTTTCCTCAGATATATGACTTCTTTGTAGAATATTTGTATTTTGTCCAAAAATTGATCCCAACCGATCAGAAAAACGACAAAAAAATCCAGGTCATTTTTCTAGTCGGTTGGGATCATTTTTTTTAGAAAAGTACAAGGAGTTTCGCGATAAGTAATACATCTGAGAAAAGCTTTCAGTAAGACGGACTACATGCAACAAACTGCATGAAAATTGACGCTAAAATAAGAAAGTTATTGCACAAATGCTTACCTGAAGTGTGGTTAATTTGGCCGTAGTCATTACCATTTCGCTTTCCGGTCGGTTGGGACAATATTTTAGAAAAAGTACCACGAGTTATCTAATATGTCATACATCCAATGAAAGAGCTTTGTAAGGCGGGGTACATGCAACAAACCGCTTGAAAATTGACGCACAAATAAGGAAGTTCCGTAATTATTCTAATAAACGCCCGGGCGTTTATTATAAACATGGTCAATAGAAAAGCAGGGGGTGGGCGTTTATTAGAGGTATTCTTATTTCGTCTGTCAAAATTTTCGAATCAAGTGTCATTTTATGGACTCGAAGTTCAGCAAGTCGAATTTGGCAAAGTTTTGTAATAAGGACTGCAAAGTATCATTTCCAACAGATTTCGGGCTGAACATCCTATTTTTCATTGTTTTTAGAAATGTTCTTTGGTTATGACTTATATTATTTTAATCTGGAATCAGGGGGTGGGCGTTTATTAGAATCACCTCTTTTTGCTAAAATTGTGCTTGAAACAAGCAGATTTTCAGCCAAGGTTTGGGGGATGGGCGTTTATTAGAATATGGGCGTTTATTAGAATAATTACGGTTATTGTAAAAAATCTTACCAGAATCGAGATTATTTTGTCCGTATTCGTTATCCATCCCATCATGCACAATCCCCACCGTGATTGTGGAATGGAGTGAGTTGCAGATGTCATAAATAAAAAAAGTGTAAAAGCGTAGCAATTATGAATAGAAAAGGAGAAATTGCGGATGCAGGATTCCCGCAAATGTCCCTTAAAATCTAAGCCATTTCGGGATTTCGGGCGCGCTCATAATTCCGCGATCTTTTTAACTCCTGCTTCTGCACTTTGTTTTTTTTATAGTATAATTTACGCATTGTATATTATTATGCGTACATCGCGACATGCAGAAAATTCACTTTGACCAAAAAATTTACCTTTCAATTCAGCCAATTTTAATGTAAAATATTGTAAACCGGTCGCATATTGACTGTGACCCAACATTTACTTATTGATTCATCCGATTTCAATATGAAATATCGAGAACAGAACTTGTCTTACGGTTATAAACGGAAATAAATTGACTTGTGACCATGTCGGAAAAAGAAAGATAGCACATGATGTGGAATCACAATTCAGCTTTTGATCGTGTGCTGTCTATCTGCCGATACAGACAACCAAATCCATTGTTCATCTTTCTCAGAGACTAATACAAGGCAGTGAGCAAAATTCCAGAAGAGTTGGTAGGTAAAATGTGTGTGGTTGCGCAAGTTTTCTGTCAACATGAAATGCGGGACTTGTTTAGAATCATAACTAAAACAGTTCCTATTTTAGTTTGTCCCCCAAAATTTCCCAATGTCCCCTTGAAATTTATGTAGGGGGACACCTGTGTCTCACAAAAATTCTGACCTAGGCAAAACCTTGACTGATGTCAAAACCAGGGCCCTGTTTTACTAACGAACTTACGATCATATTTTTGTGTAAACTGTGTAACGAGGCATCTGATTGCACGAAAAATCGGATTAGGCCAATCAGGTTTGTTGTTACAAGTAATTACGCAAAAAAATAATCGTACGTTCGTTAGTAAAACGGGGCCCAGGTCTTGTTACAGTTAGGGAAAATGTCAAAAATTAACCCATCAGATCAGAAAGCAATTGTATACATGTATAAACATCAAAATTGTGTGCAGTATGGCTCAGAAAATATTGAGGCAAAGCAAGAAAATGCTGGTCATCAGCATTTTTAGATGCCCTAAGAATCATATTATGTTAGAGCCTTGTTGTCTGTCCATTGGCAATTTCTTGTGTGCGCAACTTCTATAGTTGTTATAGGAATTTGTTAAAACATGCCACAATAGATATCCGTTGTGTCTTTTTAGCGCAAACAGCTTACCGAATTCAGATAGCTATGTTCATTCCAGAATTATCTGCCCTTGAATTCTAAAAAAAGCCGTATTTCAATGGCAAACCACTTGGTCAGAAATATTACATGCTCCGCGAAACTTTTGTATTCTTTTGTCACAATGCATTCGCGAAGACTTTCTATTCAAGAAAGTTAACATCTATTTTGGAAAAAAAATCATTTTTCAATGTTTTTTTTTTTTTGGGGGGGGGGGGCTTTTCTGAAGGGAATGTCAAAACCAAGGATTGATTGAGAAAAGGATAAAATTGAGTAGGCCATTTCTTATTTAACCCTTTCTGATTTTTACCTCCAATGCGTACTGTCTGGGAAAAGATTGAAGCTGAAGAAGAAAATGCAGATAGCCAGCATTATCTCCCTTTGCCTATATATTTTTAGCTCGACTTTTCGAAGAAAATGAGAGCTTATACTGTCACCCGGGCGTTGGCGTTGCAACAAAGGTTAAAGTTTTTTCAAACATCAATAACTTCCATACTATCAAAGGGATTCAACCCAAACTTGGAATACTTATTCACCATCACACCCTCTACCTTACTATCAGGGCCCATGACCCTGGCTTCACTATATTTGGAGTTATGCCTCCTTTGTACTTAGCAACTTAGAAAGTCCAGCACTTAGAAAGTCGAGCGCGCTGTCTTCGGACAGCTCTTGTCTGTAATAGTTTAAGGTTTACGAACTGAGAATGAAATGCAGAGCCAGAGATGAAATTTGAAAAGTGCCAGTAATTCCTAATCTGTGTTACATTTCCCTTCCAAATACAAATATAAGCATTTTGTATGGATTAGAATTTTGAATTAATGCATACTTATGGAAATATCTGACCAAAATGTTCAAAATTACCTCCCTTGCATATGAAAATAGAGAAAAACAATATTTGTAAATTATTATCTTCTTGTAGCATAATCTTGAAATCCGACCTGGTGAATCAACTTGTGTGAAGTGTATTTACATGTGTGTGAAATTTGATGCATTTCGTATGGCTAGAAAGTGGTGTTTTCATTCTCAGTTCGTAAACCTTAACATACAAAATTCATCTTTATAAAAATCTGTTTTGTTTTTCGTGGCAGCTTTCAAATCGGAACATTTCCAATTTTTCCATGGTTTGGGAAAGTGTTTAAAGCCCTAAAAGTTGAGAGAGTATTAGATGTTAATAGTTATACAATAAGGTCCATTCACACCTTGTTTTGGAATGTCACAAGTTTGTAGAAACTAACAAAACACCATTACAAACATCAAAGAAGGGCCTTGCTAACCCTTTCCCAAACAGTGAATCCTTTTGACAACCCTATTGGATATAAGTTTAGAAACATTACAGAAAAAGAAGAAAAAGTTGATGACCTGCATGATCTATTATTGTCAAATACTTCCTTTGCTATTTTGTACACAAATCTTGCCTTCATCAGGCATCCATTTCGTCACCTTCAGCAGCTTTCAATACAGAACAATTTAAATTTTTGCTGTCTCAGAAAGACTCAATTCTCCCAATTAGTTTGCAGAAACTGACAAAACACTATTACCAAGATCAAAGAAGGTCCCTCTATGTTGCTAATATCTCGATGCACTTGTTTAGTGATGTTTTGTAATAACTGGTACATTTCTGCTTTGTGAGAAATTAACCGTGAGAAATTAACCAATTGCCAGACAGCAAAGATTTAGACTGTTCCAATTTGTAAGGTGTTGGCAGTTGCAGATGACAATTTCAATTGATGAATTTTTCGAAATATTCCCATTTTGAGTTAAAAAACATTGGAAAATGAAGAAATTGCTTGTTGCAAGCAATTTCTTTATTTTCCACAATGTTTTCCCAAGCCCCATCTTGTGAGGGAGTCAATTAAAGGCATCACTGTAGAGTAATGGGTTAAATTAAGAGAAGACTGAAAGAAAGACATTATTTACTGAGACACATTGAAAAACTTTGTCTGATTTGACCTTTTGCAGTGTTTCAGCCAGGACGCGCCATTGCGGGATTCCCGCAGAAAAATAATAATTCCCGTGTGTTTCTCGTAGTGGCACGCCAGGATTGGCGCAAGAAATCTTTTCTGGCCCCCAAAAATCGATTTTTGCGTAGATGAACGCGCCAGGGTACGAAAGATATTGGGACGAATACTCAAGGTGCAAAACATAATTGGACGATAATTATATTGACTGGTTATAGTGCGGTAGTAAAAATCGATATTCTTTCCGCGATTTTAATGCCTTTCACTAAACCAGTCTACGTCTGGTTCTCGGATTATCTGCATCTGTGGTAAATTAGTTTAGTGAAGCCGGAAACCTGCTTTTTACAACGTGTTTAGAAAAATAAATCGTCTTGTTTTATTTGCAAAACAGATTTCTTACTCTTCCTAATCAGGACCAAGATCAGAATTATAGCGATCATTCAACTTTTAGCCCAAGCAGAGTAGCAAAGACCACCATCGGAGATCATCATCATCAAGAGGTCTAAGAAGAATTTAGTAAGTCGCTGAATATTTGGTCGATCAAAAAGAATATACGCTTACTCATCCCAAAAAGCGTGGAAACATGAATAACCATGACTGAATTTTGACAGGGGAACAGCTATAGGAGATCTAGATCTATGTCTTGTGATACATATAAGAACTTTGACAGGGGAACAGCTATAGGAGATCTAGATCTATGTCTTGTGATACATATAAGAACTGCCCCCCCCCCCCCCCTGTTAAAGTGGTCTGGCCCCTATTTAGGAAGAGAGGGGGCCAATTGGCCCCCTTTGGAAAAATCCTGGCTGAAACACTGCTTTTGAAAAAACTTGGCAATAAAGGTTTATGCTATACTAATTAAAACAGCATATGTGTACAATAAGTCTTAGGAAAACAATGAGAGAAAGAAAAAAATGCTAAAAAGCAGCATTTCCCCCATAATGTTTACTAAACTTTTAGATATATTCATGCTTCTGTCTTGCACTCTGTAACATTTTTTTTTTTCGAGCATATATTGATTTTAATTTTGTTGTTTAGGAAAGGGTTTATTGTAAGGGAGGTATTCAAAATTTGGGTGAAAAGCAAGCATTTTGGGATAAAGGCAGGAATCAGGAGATTGAATTAATTATTTTCTCCCCTTTTCCCGCTAGAATAATTACCAGTTTGCTCTGTTTTCCAATAATGTACATCCAAAATTCAGCCGGCCTATAAATTGGCATTGGGCTCGGTTTTTATTAGCTCACCTGAGCACGATAGTGCTCATGGTGAGGTATTGTGATACCGCTGTGTCCGTCGTCCGTCGTCAGTCGTCCGTCGTCCGTCGTGCGTCGTGCGTCAACCTTTGGCTTGTGTGCACTCTAGAGGCCACATTTTTTGCCCAATCAACCTTAAATTTGCTCTGAATGATTGTCTTGATAAAATCTCAGACAAGTTCGAAATTGGGTCATCTGGGGTCAAAAACTAGGTCACGGGGTCAAATCTTAGAAAAACCTTGTGTGCACTCTAGAGGCCACTTTTTTTGCCCAATCAACCTGAAAATTGATCAGAATGATTGTCTTGATGAAATCTCAGACAAGTTTGAAATTGGGTCATCTGGGGTCAAAAACTAGGTCACGGGGTCAAATCTTAGAAAAACCTTGTGTGCACTCTAGAGGCCACATTTTTTGCCCAATCAACCTGAAATTTTCTCAGAATGATTGTCTTGATGAAATCTCGGACAAGTTCGAAATTGGGTCATCTGGGGTCAAAAACTAGGTCACGGGTCAAGTCTTAGAAAAACCTTGTGTGCGCTCTAAAGGCCACATTTTTTTGCCCAATCAACCTGAAATTTTCTCAGAATGATTGTCTTGATGAAATCTCGGACAAGTTAGAAATTGGGTCATCTGGGGTCAAAAACTAGGTCACGGGGTCAAATCTTAGAAAAACATTGTGTGCACTCTAGAGGCCACATTTTTTGCCCAATCAACCTGAAATTTGCTCAGAATGATTGTCTTGATAAAATCTCAGACAAGTTCGAAATTGGGTCATCCGGGGTCAAAAACTAGGTCACGGGGTCAAATGTTAGAAAAACCTTGTGTGCACTCTAGAGGCCACATTTTTTGCCCAATCAACCTGAAATTTGCTCAGAATGATTGTCTTGATGAAATCTCGGACAAGTTCGAAATTGGGTCATCTGGGGTCAAAAACTAGGTCACGGGGTCAAATGTTAGAAAAACCTTGTGTGCGCTCTAGAGGCCACATTTTTAGCCCAATCAACCTGAAATTTGATCAGAATGATTGTCTTGATGAAATCTCAGACAAGTTCGAAATTGGGTCATCTGGGGTCAAAAACTAGGTCACAGAGTCAAATGTTAGAAAAACCTTGTGTGAACTCTAGAGGCCACATTTTTTGCCCTATCAACCTGAAATTTGCTCAGAATGATTGTCTTGATGAAATCTCAGACAAGTTCGAAATTGGGTCATCTGGGGTCAAAAACTAGGTCACGGGGTCAAATGTTAGAAAAACCTTGTGTGCACTCTAGAGGCCACATTTTTAGCTCACCTGAGCACAATAGTGCTCATGGTGAGGTATTGTGATACCGCTGTGTCCGTCGTCCGGCGTCCGTCGTCCGTCGTCAGTCGTCCGTCGTCCGTCGTGCGTTGTGCGTCAACCTTTGGCTTGTGTGCACTCTAGAGGCCACATTTTTTGCCCAATCAACCTGAAATTTGCTCAGAATGATTGTCTTGATGAAAGCTCGGACAAGTTTGAAATTGGGTCATCTGGGGTAAAAAACTAGGTCACGGGGTCAAATCTTAGAAAAACCTTGTGTGCACTCTAGAGGCCACATTTTTTGCCCAATCAACCTGAAATTTGCTCAGAATGATTGTCTTGATAAAATCTCGGACAAGTTCGAAATTGGGTCATCTGGGGTCAAAAACTAGGTCACGGGGTCAAATCTTAGAAAAACCTTGTGTGCACTCTAGAGGCCACATTTTTTGCCCAATCAACCTGAAAATTGATCAGAATCATTGTCTTGATCAAATCTCGGACAAGTTTGAAATTGTGTCATCTGGGGTCAAAAACTAGGTCATGGGGTCAAATGTTAGAAGAACCTTGTGTGCACTCTAGAGGCCACATTTTTTGCCCAATCAACCTGAAATTTGCTCAGAATGATTGTCTTGATAAAATCTCGGACAAGTTTGAAATTGGGTCATCTGGGGTCAAAAAGTAGGTCATGGGGTCTAATCTTAGAGAAACCTTTTGTGCATTCTAGAGGCCACATTTTTTGCCCAATCAACCTGAAAATTGATCAGAATGATTGTCTTGATGAAATCTCGGACAATTTTGAAATTGGGTCATCTGGGGTCAAAAACTAGGTCACTGGGTCAAATCTTAGAAAAACCTTGTGTGCACTCTAGAGGCCACATTTATTGCCCAATCAACCTGAAAATTGATCAGAATGATTGTCTTGATGAATTCTCGGACAGGTTTGAAATTGGGTCATCTGGGGTCAAAAACTAGGTCACGGGGTCAAATCTTAGAAAAAACCTTGTGTGAACTCTAGAGGCCACATTTTTTGCCCAATCAACCTGAAAATTGCTCAGAATGATTGTCTTGATGAAATCCCGGACAAGTTTGAAATTGGGTCATCTGGGGTCAAAAACTAGGTCACGGGGTCAAATCTTAGAAAAACCTTGTGTGCACTCTAGAGGCCACATTTTTTGCCCAATCAACCTGAAATTAGCTCAAAATGATTGACTTGATTAAATCTCAGACATGTTTGAAATTGGGTCATCTTGGGTTTAAAACTAGGTCATGGGGTCAAATCTTTAGAGAAACCTTGTGTGCACTCTAGAGGCCACATTTTTTGCCCAATCAACCTGAAATTTGCTCAGAATGATTGTCTTGATGAAATCTCGGACAAGTTTGAAATTGGGTCATCTGGGGTCAAAAACTAGGTCACGGGTCAAATCTTAGAAAAAACCTTGTGTGCACTTGTACTCCTAGAAGCCCATTTTTTTGCCCAATCAACCTGAAATTAGCTCATAATAATTGTCTTGATGAAATGTACAAAAAGTTTGAAATTGGGTCATCTAGGGTCAAAAACTAGGTCACTAGGTCAAATTTAAGAAAAACCTTATTTGCACTCTAGAGGCCACATTTTATGCCCAATCAGCCTAGTCAGAATAATTATCTTGATAAAATCAAGCTGAAAATTTGTCAGAATGATTATCTTATACAGGCCACAAATCTTAGTAAAATGTGATCATTTTGGAGGCTCAGACACCTCAGACACACCATATACAGAAAGCTATTATGTCAGGCAGGCCCGTAGGAACAGGGGGGCTAGGGGGGGGGGGGGGCTAAACCCTTCCAAAGTTGGCCAAAAATGCCAATTTTTCTTAATTTTACACTTAAAATTTTGGGGAAATCCCAATTAGCCCCCACCCCCCAATATTTAGGATAGAGTCTATAGCCCCCCAATATGAAATTGCTTCCTATGGGCCTGTCAGGTGAGCGCTTCAGGGCCAATGGCCCTCTTGTTTGATAAAACGTCCTATACCATGTAATATTGAGCTGATTTTAGCAGCATTAGGAAGGGTTGCTTAGTGACGGGAGAATACAAGCTGAAGCGTTTCCATTGAAATGTCCCAGAAGCCAATTTGATGAATAAGAAAGCTTTTGCTGGGATAGAAAAGTGTGTATTATAGTTTGTATTTGACTGCCCTATTTACTTCCCTTTCTACATAAGTTTGCTAGATGCTGAATGAAATTATCAAATCATTTCCAAACAGTGCCTGATGTCTAATTACGAAACTTTAGAAAATATTTAGAAAAAAGAATGATAACTAGCATTTTCTCCTTTACCCTCAAAATTTTCTACATAATCAAATACTCTGTTTCTACAATTAAACTTTTCCAAACTAAACAATGACTGGTTTCAATTTGAAAGCTGCTCTTAATGCCAGAATTGATGTTGATTTATAGATTAGATCTGTGTACAATAAAGCCCAGAAAATATTTAGGCAAAAGGAGAAAATGCTGATTTTCAGCATTTGCTCATTTTGCCTCCATTTTTTTCAAGCGTCTTGTATTATGAACATCTAAACCAGAAATTCTTGATTAGAAAAGGATTAAACAGAAGATTTCCTAGAATTAAAGGTATTGGCTAACTTCCTAATCTGGGATATCAAGACAACAATGTTAGAGATAAGATGGGAAACAATTGATTTCTGACTTTCCAAATTCCTGGATTGACATTTTGTCTTTTCGACTTTACTTTTACTCTAGAATTGTCAAATATTTTGCCAATTAAGATGCAATTTGGACAGAATGTTGTTGACCACCTAACCATAAGTAGGGTTTTTAAGGTAGAATACCCTAATCAGTGGCGGATCCAGAATTTCTGTGATGGGGGTTCGAACATACAAATAGGCGGGGTTTGTTTTTAGCTCACCTGAGCACGATATTGCTCATGGTGAGGTATTGTGATACCGCTGTGTCCGTCGTCAGTCGTGCGTCAACCTTTGGCTTGTGTGCACTCTAGAGGCCACATTTTTTGCCCAATCAACCTGAAATTGGCTCAGAATGATTCTCTTGATGAAATCTCGGACAAGTTCAAAATTGGGTCATCTGGGGTCAAAAACTAGGTCACGGGGTCAAATCTTAGAAAAACCTTGTGCACTCCAGAGGCCACATTTTTTGCCCAATCAACCTGAAATTTGCTCAGAATCTTGGACAGGTTCAAAATTGGGTCATCTGGGGTCAAAAACTAGGTCACGGGGTCAAATCTTAGAAAAACCTTGTGTGCCCTCTAGAGGCCACATTTTTTGCCCAATCAACCTGAAAATTGATCAGAATGATTGTCTTGATCAAATCTCGGACAAGTTTGAAATTGGGTCATCTGGGGTCAAAATTTAGGTCAGGGGGTCAAATCTTAGAAAAACCTTGTGTGCAATCTAGAGGCCACATTTTTTGCCCAATCAACCTGAAATTTGCTCAGAATGATTGTCTTGATCAAATCTCAGACAAGTATGAAATTGGGTCATCTGGGGTCAAAAACTAGGTCACGGGGTCAAATCTTAGAAAAACCTTGTGTGCACTCTAGAGGCCACATTTTTTGCCCAATCAACCTGAAATTTGCTCAAAATGATTGACTTGATGAAATCTCAGACAAGTTTGACATTGGGTCGTCTGGGGTCAAAAACTAGGTCACGGGGTCAAATCTTAGAGAAACCTTTTGTGCACTCTAGAGGCAACATTTTTTGCCCAATCAACCTGAAATTTGCTCAGAATGATTGTCTTGATGAAATATCGGACAAGTTTGAAATTGAGTCATCTGGGGTCAAAAACTAGGTTACTGGGTCAAATCTTAGAAAAACCTTGTGTGCACTCTAGAGGCCACATTTTTTGCCCAATCAACCTGAACATTGATCAGAATGATTGTCTTGATCAAATCTCGGACAAGTTTGAAATTGGGTCATTTGAGGTCAATTACTAGGTCACGGGGTCAAATCTTAGAAAAACCTTGTGTGCACTCTAGAAGCCACATTTTTTGCCCAATCAACCTGAAATTTGTTCAGAATGATTGTCTTGATAAAATCTCTGACAAGTATGAAATTGGGTCATCTGGGGTCAAAAACTAGGTCACAGGGTCAAATGTTAGAAAAACCTTGTGTGCACTCTAGAGGCCACATTTTTGGCCCAATCAACCTGAAATTTGCTCAAAATGATTGACTTGATGGAATCTCGGACAAGCTTGAAATTGGGTCATCTGGGGTCAAAAACTAGGTCAAGGGGTCAAATCTTAGAGAAATCTCGTGTGCACTCTAGAGGCCACATTTTTTGCCCAATCAACCTGAAATTTGCTCAGAATGATTGTCTTGATGAAATATCGGACATGTTTAAAATTGGGTCATCTGGGGTCAAAAACTAGGTCACGGGGTCAAATCTTAAAAAAAACATGTATGCATTCTAGAGGCCAAATTTTTTGCCCAATCAACCTGAAAATTGATCAGAATGATTATCTTGAATCTCGGACAAGTTTGAAATTGGGTCATCTGGGGTCAAAAACAAGGTCACGGGGTCAAATCTTAGTAAAACCTTGTGTGCCCTCTAGAGGCCATATTTTTTGCCCAATCAACCTGAAATTTGCTCAGAATGATTGTCTTGATGAAATCTTGGACAAGTTTGAAATTGGGTCATCTGGGGTCAAAAACTAGGTCACGGGGTCAAATCTTAGAGAAATCTTGTGTGCACTCTAGAGGCCACATTTTTTGCCCAATCAACCTGAAATTTGCTCAGAATGATTGTCTTGATGAAATATCGGACAAGTTTGAAATTGGGTCATCTGGGGTCAAAAACTAGGTCACGGGGTCAAATCTTAGTAAAACCTTGTGTGCACTCTAGAGGCCACATTTTTTGCCCAATCAACCTGAAATTTGCTCAGAATGATTGTCTTGATGAAATATCGGACAAGTTTGAAATTGGGTCATCTGGGGTCAAAAACTAGGTTACTGGGTCAAATCTTAGAAAAACCTTGTGTGCACTCTAGAGGCCACATTCTTTGCCCAATAAACTTGAAATTGGCTCAGAATGATTATCCTTGTGAAATCTTGGACAAGTTTGAAATTGGGTCATCTGGGGTCATAAACTATGTCACAGGTTCAAACCTGGTTTGTACTCCTAGAAGCCCATTTTTTTGCCCAATCAACCTGAAATTAGCTCATAATAATTGTCTTGATGAAATGTACAAAAAGTTTGAAATTGGGTCATCTGGGGTCAAAAACTAGGTTACTAGGTCAAATTTAAGAAAAACCTTATTTGCACTCTAGAAGCCACAATTTATGCCCAATCAGCCTAGTCAGAATAATTATCTTGATAAAATCTCGGACAATTTCAAAATTTGGTCATCTGGGGTCCTAAAATCAGACATTGCGAAAGACGTCGGACCGCGGACATTGTCCGATAGTTTTGACTTCGGTCCGATTGAAAATTCGATACCGTCGGTCCGTATGTCCGACATATTTTGACCATTTTGCTTTTTTTCAATACCTCGCGTTTGCATAATTATGGAAGCTTATAACCAAAATATGTCATTCTGTTTGCGAGAAAATTGATAAACAACAAAGTACGAAGGGACGGCACTATTATATCGTGGTTTTGCCGATTATTTCCCTTGATTTGTAAACCGGATTGTGGTTGGCTGAAACAGGTATTGATTAGCCAATCGGAATACATATTACTTTTACTGTCGTAGTATAATGGCGTCCCTTAAATATTTCGAGGGTGCAAAGTGAATTGTCTAATTTTGAAAGGCTTATGGACTATGGGCGTGAATGATTAGAGTGTCAGTCATGTTTTTATATCTTCAGAATAGAATAGAATAGAATATCGAGGGCTTGGTGCAAAACTATTGTAACTACATTTTGTAAAATTTTACAGGAGAGGGAAAAAACTTGTTGACTTTCTCAAAGATAAAGAGGGAAACTGATTTTAAAATTCTAAATATCTTTTTATGTATACAGAATTAAAACCTAATATTAGAACACATGATGTATTCCCTGCTAAAGATTCAGAAAATGCAAAAAGGTGAAATTCTGAAAAATATGTAGTTACAATAGTTTTGCACTGAGCCCTCGATATGTTTTATTTTCCAATCAAGGGTCATTTACATGACATGATAATCACAGCATAAAAACATAACAACAACTGTTTAACAAAATCAAAGGATAAAAGAGGACATTAAAGTAAATAAGGCTTCATTCGGTTCATCTTCAAAACATGAAATTAGGAATAATAACCACAAATGAAAATGTAACAAAATTCGATAATGCCCTATTGCCTCACAACGAGAATGTGTCATCATAACTTCAAAACTTCCCAAACGTCAAAATTAGAGAATTGTGCATTATGTATAACATAAGTTATTGTTTCTAAATGAGAAAATGCTGATGATCAGCATTTTCTTCTTTTAGGTGTCTTCTATGGGAATGATTTACGTCACGAGTTTTCATAGAAAAAGATAAATTAACAAAAAAGGTGGTTACATGTTATTTTTCCTTGTTTTTTTCGGTCTGACAGATTTGTTTTCGGTCTGACAGATTTTTCAAGCCTGTCAGACCGAATGTCTGACAGTTTTTTTGAGCTTTCGCAATGTCTGTAAAATAGGTCATGGGGTCCAGTCTTGGGGATTTTTTTTTGCCCAATCAAGCTGAAAATTTGTCAGAATGATTATCTTATACAGGCCACAAATCTTAGTAAAATGTGATCATTTTGGAGGCTCAGACACACCATATACAGAAAGCTATTATGTCAGGCAGGCCCGTAGGAACAGGGGGGCTAGGGGGGCTAAACCCTTCCAAAGTTGGCCAAAAATGCCAATTTTTTTTAATTCTACACTTAAAATTTTGGGGAAATCCCAATTAGCCCCCAATATTTAGGATAGAGTCTATAGCTCCCCCAATATGAAATTGCTTCCTATGGGCCTGTCAGGTGAGCGCTTCAGGGCCAATGGCCCTCTTGTTCTAGTTTTACACACTTTTGACTGAAATTCTGCATGGAAGATGAAAGAACCAGGCTACAGAGGGATCTGGATCGGCCATTGCTAATACAGATTCAAATGACATTATTTCATTATTGGGGGGGGGGGGGGGGGGGGGATTTCATGGTTATTCTGCAGCAGAAAGAGCAGAATTTTTCTCTTCATAGCTCAACTGTTGGACGTTGATGACACATACGAAAATTCCGCTAAATAAAAGTTTGGTCACTTCTTAGTGTCAAAATTCTGAAATATTTTCACCGACTGACTTGCACTTTGAAATGATGAGAATATCTCATTGTCCTGTTAGGTTAGCAATTTAGGTTCATGATGGTCCGTTTGTTTCTAGAATCAACTCTTTACCAGAAGACAAAATTCTAACCTTTTCCAAATTGAAAAAAGTTGCATACAACATTTTCAAACAAATGAAATATTACGTTTTTTAGTCTTTTTGGATAGAAAACAGTAGAAAATGAAGAAATTGCTTTTTACAAGCAATTTCTTCATTTTCCACAATGTTTTCCAAATCATTTTTATACGCCCGTCGAAGACGGGACGTATTATGGGATCACCCGTGATGTCCGTCGTCCGGGCGTCCGGCGGCGTCCACTTCTTTGTCTGGAGCATAACTCTGTCACCTTAAGTCCGATTGACTTTAAACTTGGCAGTTATATTCTTCTCATCATTACGGAGTGCAGTGCACAAGAACCATAACTCTACCTGGCTTATTTTTTGAGTTATTGCCCTTTGTTGTTTTTCAAACTTGAATCTTGTCCGGAGTATATCTCTAAAAGTATAATAGCTAGGATCATGAAACTTCATGAGTGTATAGATCTCACCAAGGGGGAGTGCAGTGCACAAGAACCATAACTCTACCTGGCCTGTTTTTTGAGTTGTTGCCCTTTGTTGTTTTTCATACTTGAATCTTGTCCGGAGTATATCTCTAAAAGTAAAATAGCTAGGATAAAGAAACTTCATGGGTGTATAGATCTTACCAAGGGGGAGTGTAGTACACAAGAACCATAACTCTACCTGACCTATTTTTTGAGTTATTTCCCTTTGTTGTTTTCATACTAGAATCTTGTCCGGAGTATATCTCTAAAAGTATGATAGCTAGGATCATGAAACTTCATGGGTGTATAGATCTCATCAAAGGGGAGTGCAGTGCACAAGAACCATAATTCTACCTGGCCTATCTTTTGAGTTATTGCCCTTTGTTATTTTTCATACTTCATTTTTGTCCAGGGCATATCTCGAAAAATATAATAGCTAGGACCATGAAACTTTTACCAACCTGCTCCCCCTGTCGACATAAAGCAGTGTTACCGGCGTATCTTGTGACAGTTTGACACCTTGTTCTTTTTCTTGTGGGGTGTCAAAAGGGGTCAATATGTGGTAATGGGTTGATGGATCCAAAACCAAGTTTGAAATAAACCAATTTTTGCCTTATGTGGCAAAAAATCAGTATTCTAAATAGTCACAGCTGTTTACAGTAATATCTGCTTTCTTTCACAATGTCTTTTTAGTTACAAAATAGAAATCTTGGAGGCATTGTCTTTCCTAACTTTGTTCAAATTGACCAAATTTAACAGTATTTTTATGCTCCCCGAAGGGAGAGCATATAGTCGCCGCTTCGTCTGTCCGTCCGTCCGTCCGTCCGTCATTCCGTCCGTCCGTCCGTCCGTCCGTCCGTCCGTCCGAAGCGATTTCTCTATAACCCTTGGGCCAAATCAAAAGAAACTTACCATGTGAACTCCCTATGACATAATGCCGATGTACTTTTCCCAGTTTTTGGATTTGAGGCCTCGTCATGGGAAAAGGGGACTTAAGGTCAAATACACTTTTTCTCTAATTTCTCATAGTCTAATGGTCAGAATTTGATGAAATTTCATATTTGAGTAGCAAATCAGATGCCCTTGACAATAACCTACTTTAAATTTGCGTATAAATAGTATGTCATGGAAAAAGGGGGCTTAACGTTTGTAAGCTTAATCTTAGCTCTGCATGGCATACATTTATTGTGACAATGCCTTAATCGGGGAGCATTGTCCGTCTCTGACGGCTCTTGTCTGCTAAGGATTTGGGTTTAATTATTTCCGGGGAATTAAAGATTTCCAAAACAGCTCTATTTCTGACCGTTTAGATTTGAAAGCTGCTGCAGATGACAAAACAGTTGTTGATAAAGTAAGGAATTGTAAACAATAATGCAAAGGCTCTAGAAAATGTGAAAATGAAATTCAGCATTTTCTTCTTTTGCATCAAAAGTTTCTTTGTTATACCATACCTAAATTGTATTTTCAGCAGTGTTGATATTGTCATCTGCAGCAGCAGTTCGGAAGAGGGTTACCCCATTTCCAGACAACAAAATTTTGGACCGTTCCAATTTCGAAGATGTTGCAGGCAACAACTTCAAGTGCATGGAATTTTACATTTTTTGTTGCTTTTGTTTAGAAAACATTGTGGGAAATGATGAAATGGCTTGTCACAAGCAATTTCTTCATTTTCCAAAATGTTTTTTCCCAAGCCTTTACTTGTTAGAGAGTCAAAAGGCGTCACTGTGCAGTTATGGGTTAAAAGCTATATTGGCTAATTTCCTAACTGGGACACTATGAGAGCAAAGTTTGAGATTATAGAAATGGGATGGTAGACAATTGATTTTTGGCATATCCCTTCCGCGGCAACCAAATCAGCGTGCAGCAGCTGGCCATGTTGCTATCGGTCTCTATGGTAACGGATTGGGCATATATTCTTATTTAAATGAGAAAATCAACTCATATTGAGAAGGGGGGATAAAAATCGAAAAACCGGGAAAAACGGAAATCGTTTTACACCGGCTGTTACTTGGTTGTCGGTATAGATCTGACAAATTATTATGTGTATGTTGCCATGACGATAATGACAGCTATGAAAGTTTTAAGATAGATTTTGTTTATGTTGTAACTACATGCCCTCCAGGGAAAATTGACAATTTGGATGTCCGTCTAGCTTTACTCTTTCACAGTAATAGATCTAGATCTATGTTCACTGTTCTAAATTAAAAATTATTGCAGACGACATTTTACAACAGTTACAGAAGATAGAAAATATGCAAGTTAAGGCCTAGAAAATGTTTATAGGATATAAGAAAATGTTTGTCAATATAGGTTAACATAATCTCCTTTTCAGTGAATGTTTTCCCAACTCTGATTCATTGGGTACATCAAAAGTTGCCTGTTAAGGAAAGATTAAGATATCTGTCTAGCCAATGAAGAGTAAAGAATATAAATTTGTTCATGTGGAAAGTAGTTAATTTTAAACATCAGTAGCATGTAAGTGTAGTACATGCAGAGGTCCAAATACAATTTTAACATCTCTAATTTTAGTGAAAAATGACATTCTATAACTTTTTCCCAATCTATGACGCTTTCTCAGAACCCTACTGAATATGAGTGTGAAAACCTGATCTGAGCGTTTCTATCTTTTTCCTTCAAGGTTTTCTATGCCGTTTGATGGAGATTCACTACACAAATTAGTGTCAATCCTTCCTTTTTCAACTCCTTTCATTTTGCATCATTGTCAAATTTGGCTGTCTGGGAAAGGGTTAATATAAATGCTCCCGAATCCCTGACAATAAACTTAAGACTCATCACAATTCAAACTGCTAGGACAAAACTATTCTGTTTTCAACACATACCAATTGTTAATTGTCAATTCACACACATTGTGGAAAATGGAGAAATTTTTTGTGAAAAGCAATATCTTCATTTCCCACAATGTTTTTTACCCTGAAAGACCAAAAAATGTAAAAGTCCAGTTCCTTGAAATTGTCGTCTGTAACATCTTTGGATTTGGAACAGTCCAGTTTCAGCAAACCAAGGGTTAACCCTTTCCCAAACAAAAAAATTTAAGGGTTTTCCAATTCAAACGATGTTGCAAAGGACATGTTGATAATAAAGGTTACCAGCAGTTTCTTCTTTTGTCTCAATGTTTTCCAGAGCCTTTTCTATTATGGACGTCAAAACCAGGTCTTGTTTGGGAAAGGGTTAAGTGCCTTTATGTCATCAGTGAATGTTCTTGAAGTATTCTTGAGATTGGTAAAGAAGTCTAAAGATTTCAGGTCTTTATGACAATCTTGTAAACACATTCAACAGTTTGATGAGTTAACCCATTACCACACAATGACTCTTTTTGACTCCCTATAAGATAATTGCTATAAAAAACATTGTGGAAAATGAAGAAATTGCTTGTGACAAGCAATATCTTCATTTCCCACAATGTTTTTTAACCATGAAAGACCAAAAAATGTAAAAGTCCAGTTCCTAGAAATATGTCGTCTGTAACATCTTCGGATTTGGAACAGTCCAGTTTCAGCAAACCAAGGGTTAAGTGCCTTTATGTCATCAGTGAATGTTCTTGAAGTATTCTTGAGATTGGTAAAAAAGTCCAAAGATTTCAGATCTTCGTGACAATCTTGTAAACACATTCAACAGTTTGATGAGTTAAGAATTATGTATTAGATAGAGGCTGTATAGTAGATTCTACGCGATATAAACATTCAAAGGCGCGCAGCGCCTTGAATGTTTATATCGCGTAGAACCTACTATACAGACTCTATCTGACTTAGTGTTCGTCCGTCAACCAATGAAAACATGCGCTTCTATGACCACACTTACGACCGGAGCTACTATCGAGCCGATCGTAATGGAATTACATCATTTTTCCAAAAATTTCATCATTTTTCATAAACTGACCGGCAGTGCGTTTATGCGAAATACAGCGCCGAAATTTTCAAAAATACTGCAATTTCATTGGTCCAAAAACTAGGACGAACACTAAAGGTTGATGGAGTTCAGTTGATGAACACTGCCTATCATTTCCTTCATTTTCCACAATGGGAGTTAATGCTGATGTCAAGAGAGGCTTATGATATATTGTTGGTGTAAATGCAAAACCTCGTATGTCGATCTTTGTGATTTTCAAAGTACAATCTTGTGTTTCCAGTTAAGACAATTCTTGCAGGTTTTGAGATATTTTTACTGATCAGTATTAATGACGCATTATTTGTGAACAATATGTCCAAATTTCAAGTAAAACCTTTCGATTTGGGAAAAATTATTACTTTCCCCCACCCCTTTAAAATTTTCCAAAAACGAGATATGTTTTGCATTTACAACGACAATATGCATAATAATTTCCTCAAATATTTGAATAGCATTTTGTTCAATTATCATTAAGGTACCCCAAAAAATTTGAATGTCAGGTAATCAGTTACCCCAAATATGTCAACTGCTGCTGTTTTGCTATGTAAACAGGGTTGCCACGCGTCAGGGAAAAGTCAGGGAATTTTTTTTTTTTTCAAGGTCAGGGAATTGTCAGGGAATTTTGTGAACTGTCAGGGAAATTTGAAAATACTGGCAAATGTCAGGGAATCGTCAGGGAATTTTGAAAAAATAAGATACAGTGTCGTATAATTCATGATTTCAACATCTCCTTTTAAAATTGTCTCGAGACATTGTGAGTTACCGCGAAATTAACGCGACGAAACCTGTCAGGGAATTTTCCAATTTTGTCAGGGAAATGTCAGGGGATTGTCAGGGAATTTTGTTTCAGATGACTAGTGGCAACCCTGGTAAAGGGCCGTGGATGTGACCAAGAATTTTCAAGATACAAAATGCGCAACTGAAGCCAATTATTGTGTGTAAGGCTATTGTTGTATTTCTGTCATGACATTGTCTTGATGGTGTAACATCGATGGTGTCATTTTCATGGTATAAGTATTTCAACATAATAGCCGTACTGGAACCCTACTGTTTTCTTTTAACACTTCATAAAGCTATCATTTTTAGCTGACTATTTAATCCTTTTCCAAATATTATGAATTTAGACTGTTCCAAATTTTACATAAGCAGCAGATGACAAAATTGATATCTAGATAATATGCCTATGATTAGGTCTCTGGAAATTTTTGAACCTGAATCGGTCCAGAACCTCAAAAAGGCATAGCCAAGTTATTCTTCCTTACAGAAGAATGTTTGAAAGGTTTTAAAAAGTTGGTCATATAAACTTTTAATTATGCTTTGATGTTAAAATCGAAAATAATAAATGGTTAGTTGGTAAATTAACAATTCATTTGGAAATTTGACCTGATTGATTAGGACTTGTTAATGATCTGATTATATTTGCGAAGTCATGTATTTCAGACTCCACCCAATGCACCCTCCCTTCTGTCTGAACCATATTCTATGCAAGACCCAATTTTGATGTCCCAAATAGAAAAAAGTCAATTTATATTAATTTGATTTATCTTCAGCAGCTTTCCAATTGAAACAGTCCAAGTTCTTGCAGTTTTAGAAAGAGTTAATCCACTGCAACACAATATTTTTTGACACCCCACCTAATAAAGGCTTGTGAAAACATTGTGGAAAATGAAGAAATTGCTTGTCACAAGCAATTTCTTCATTTCCCACAATGTTTTCTATCCAGAAAATACAAAATTGTAAACTTTCATTTCATTGAAATTGTCGTCTGCAACATCTTTGAATTAATTCTTGCTGGTTTGGAAAGAGTTTGAACCTCTCCAAGACAACAAATTTTAGGGGTTGTCCAATTTGAAAGCTGCTGCAGACGACAAATTGAATGTTAGTAAGGATACCATTTGTGTACAAAATAGTCGTGAAATTATTGAGGCAATAGGAGAAAATGCTGATGATCTGCATTTTCTTCTTTTGCCTAAATGTTTTCCCAAGCCTTTTTCCATAGGGACGTCAAAACCAGGTCTTGTTTGAGAAAGGGCTAAGTTATTCCCAGATTGGGCCAGATCAGATTACATCCTGATTGGCTGATGGTGAAACAGTGGCAAAATTGATGGATCAAATTTCATCTAAACTTAAAGTTTATGACCAACTAATTGGTTTTTAAATGAACGTCAAATTCTTAACAAATATTTTGATCTGCCATCAATACGAACATTATTTTTTTATGGAATGCATTTTTAGCTAATAAGTTGAAAATCGATAAAACGCCCAAAAATTGAAGAAAAGTTTGGTTTTAGAGGTTTGTTGAAACTGAGAATATGAAAATCAAAAGATTTGTTTTTTACTATCATAAATGATTCAGATTGTATTGCTTTGCAAGGAATCCGAAAATTCGTAAAGAAATGGAATTTATAATTTACAGAGAAAATTTGTTTCAAAAAGCAATTAAAATGTCACATTTGCAGCAAATTTGGCATTCAAAATGATAATGAATAGAAAATTTTGTTATCATTTTAGTTCATGTATATTTTAATTTTATCAATTAATGTCAAGTGTTATGCAAAACTGCCTCCAGCTATGACTGGCCTCTTGTGTCTTATGTCCTGTGTTAAACGGTACTTCAATATACAAAGTTTGACACAGAAAAAACAGAAATATATAACATCTTTTCCAAACTTTTTCTATGAAGTCTGAAACCATGGGTTGCATGTAGCAAAAGGTGAAATCTACGCTGACGGTGAAATCTAATGCAACAATCTTGCATTTTTATGCCCCCTTTCGAAGAAAATGGGGGTATATTGATTTGCAAGTGTCGGTCGGTCGGTCGGTCGGTCGGTCGGAAGGTCGGTCGGTCGGTCGGTCGGTCGGTCGGTCGGTCGGTCTGTCCGTAGACCAAACCTTGTCCGGAGCATAACTCGAAAAGTATTAAAGGTAGAATCATGAAACTTCACAGGTGGATAGATCTCATCATGGAGAGGTGCAGTGCACAAGAACCGTAACTCTGCCGATCAAATTTTTGGAGTTATTGCCCTTTGTTGATTTTCAAACTTGATTCTTGTCCGGAGCATAACTCAAAAAGTATGTAAGGTAGAATCATGAAACTTTACAGGTGGATAGATCTCATTATGGAGAGGTGCAGTGCACAAGAACCGTAACTCTGCTGATCATATTTTTGGAGTTATTGCCCTTTGTTGATTTTCAAACTTGATTCTTGTCCGGAGCAGAACTCAAAAAGTATGTAAGGCAGAATCATGAAACTTTACAGGTGGATAGATCTCATTATGGAGAGGTGCAGTGCACAAGAACCGTAACTCTGCCGATCAAAATTTTTGAGTTATTGCCCTTTGTTGATTTTATAACTTGATTCTTGTCCAGAGCACAACTCAAAAAGTATGTAAGGTAGAATCATGAAACTTTACAGGTGGATAGATCTCATTATGGAGAGGTGCAGTGCACAAGAACCATAACTCTGCCTATCAAATTTTGGGAGTTATTGCCCTTTGTTGATTTTCAAACTTGAGTCTTTTTTGGAGAATAACTCAAAAAGTATGTTAGTTAGAATCATGAAACTTTACAGGTGGATAGATCTCATTATGGAGAGGTGCAGTGCACAAGAACCGTAACTCTGCTGATCATATTTTTGGAGTTATTGCCCTTTGTTGATTTTCAAACTTGATTCTTGTCCGGAGCATAACTCAAAAAGTATATAAGGTAGAATCATGAAACTTTACAGGTGAATAGATCTCATTATGGAGAGGTGCAGTGCACAAGAACCGTAACTCTGCCGATCAAAATTTTGGAGTTATTGCCCTTTGTTGATTTTCAAACTTGATTCTTGTCCAGAGCACAACTCAAAAAGTATGTAAGGTAGAATCATGAAACTTTACAGGTGGATAGATCTCATTATGGAGAGGTGCAGTGCACAAGAACCATAACCTTTCCGATCAACTTCTTGGAGTTATTGCCCTTTGTTGATTTTTACACTTAATTCTTAACCTTGCCTATATCTCATGTATTTTTACACATACAGACTTGATATCTCACACATAGATACCTCCTATCAACATCATTCACATTTGACCATGACCTTGGACCTTGTGACCTTGACCTTGGAGTTTGACCTACTTTAAAGAAAAATAAACCGGGCATATATCTCATGACCTATTACACATACAGCCTTGATATTTCACACATGGACACCTCCTACCAAGACCTTTTACAATTGACCATGACCTTGGACCTTGTGACCTTGACATTGGAGTTTGACCTACATTTTAAAAACTTTAACCTGGCCGATATATCATGTCCTTTTACACATACAGCCTTGATATTTGACACATGGAAACCTCCGACTAAGACCTATCACATATGACTATGACCTTGGACCTTGTGACCCTGACCTTGGAGTTTGACCTACTTTTAAAAAAAATAAACTGGGCCTATATCTCATGTGCTATTACACATACAGCCTTGATATTTCACACATGGACACATCCTACCAAGACCTTTCACATTTGACAATGACCCTGGACCTCGTGACCTTGACCTTGGACTTTTACCTACTTTTATAAAACTTTAACCTAGATGATATATCATGTCCTTTTACACATACAGCCTTGATATTTGACACATGGACACCTACAACCGAGACCTTTCACATTTGACCATGACTTTGGACCTTGTGACCTTGACCTTAGTGTTTGACCTACTTTTATAATTCATTAACCTGGCCTATATTTTATGTCATTTTACACATACAGCATTGATATTTCACACATGGTCACTTCCAACCAAGACATTTCACATTTGACCATGACCTTGGACCTTGACCTTAAAGTTTGACCTACTTTAAAAAACTTAAACTAGGCCTATATCTCATGTCCTGTTACCTATACAGTCTCGATATCTTACACATGGACACCTCCTACCAAGACCTTTCATATTTGACCATGACCTTGGACCTTTTGACCTTGACCTTGGTGTTTGACCTACTTTTATAATACATTAACCTGGCCTATATTTTATGTCATTTTACACATATAGCCTTGATATTTCACACATGGTCACTTCCAACCAAGACATTTCACGTGTGAACATGACCTTGGACCTTGACCTTGGAGTTTGACCTACTTATAAAAAACTTAAACTGTGCATATATCTCATGTCCTGTTACCTATACAGCCTCAATATTTTACACATGGACACCTCCTACCAAGACCTTTCACATTTGACCATGACCTTGGACTGTGTGACCTTGACCTTTGATTTTTACATACTTTTAGAAATCTTTAACCTAGCCTTTATCTTATGTCCTATTACACCTACAGCCTTGACATTTCACACATAGACACCCCATACCAAGACCTTTAACATTTGACAATGACCTTGAATATTGCAACCTTGACCTTGGAGTTTGACCTACTTTTAAAGAAACTTAAACCAGGCATATATATCATGTCCTTTTACACCTACAGCCTTGATATTTCACACATGGACACCTCCAACCAAGACTTTTCACATTTGACCACGACCTTGACCTTGGCATTTGGCCTACTTTTAAAAACTTTAATCTGGCCTATATTTCATTTTACTTTTACATATACAGCCTTGATATTTCACACATAGACACCTCCTACCAAGACCTTTCATATTAGACCATGACCTTGGACCTTGTTAACTTGACCTTGGACTTTGACCTACATCAAATGTAGGCACTTGAAGGGGGCATATATGTTTTACAAACATCTCTTGTTTTTGCTGAACTTTGAATTTCTTTAATTTTCTTTGAGGAAATGTTTTAATCTTCAATGAAAAGTCATGGTGGTTTTCACCAAACAACTCAATTTCCTGTGTAATCCTAAAATGAATCCACCAACAATCTGATTGGCTGAGACAAGTTACACCTCCTCTATGACTAAATATGATTACTTTGTACATAATTTAGAATTGTAAGTGACAGAAAAAGACTCAGATCAAGACTCCCATAACTTATTTGCGAGAGAAGAGATAAGAAATACTAAGTATAAATGGGACAAACCAGTAGTTGTGTGTTAGTGACTAATCAGTAAGTTTTATCTATCCGAGTGTGCTTGATAATAATTAGCCACCATACTTGGGGGACATTAACTTAAATGAAATTGTGTTGTTTGGTAATGGGATAATTTGGAATTGTTGGTAATTTTTTTTAGAAACCGAAGAACTTTATAAGCTTGTAACAGGAGTGATTGTGTGGTAATGGGCTAATCAGTAAGTTTTATCTATCTAGTGTGCTTGATAATAATTAGCCACCATAGTAGGGGACATTATCTGTCCAACCATGTCACTTATCTTCCACATCTTTCTCTACATTTCCCTCCCTGCGGGCTATAAACCAGCTATCCCAACTTCAAAATTTTTCATTGGTGTTGCTAGGGTAACTGTGATGAGTTGCCATGGATATGATGCCTGTGTAGTTTAGATAGAGAGCTTCTTTACACAAAACTTGGAGGGCTGCTGGGATAGCGGTTACAGTTCACTTGTCCCTATATTTACTGTATTGTAACTGAGCTGCAGAAAAGAGGAGGTAATGAATTTTATAAATGAAATATTGTATTAATTGTTCATCAAATCCTATCTTGTGGGTACTCATTAAAATTGTCTCTTTGAGACAATTCTAATGAGTACCCACAATATAGGGTTTGGATTTGAAATAATAGATTTAGTATTCCATATTTCCAGTTGATCTTGTATGCTAAGATAGAGCATCCTTAACACAATGTATCCCAGCATGCAGTTTGATGATGTGTAACAATGTGCCCAGGAAGCCATGTTAGTTTGGGGATTATTAAAAGTTTATTTTAGTGATGAGAAGTTGATTTAAGTTATTGACAGAACAAACAATACAAGTTTATTGAAACTGAAGGTGAAAAGGGATTATTTGGGATTTATTTCTAGAGTTTGGTAAGTTTTTATTTACTATGAAACATGATATAAGAAATTCTAGATAGTCAAATGATCCCAAGAAGTTTTAATATATATCTATAGTAATGTCACTCAGTGTGACATATGGTATGTCATGAAATGTAATATTTTGTAACAAAATTTAGCATATTTTTGATCAACTGACAAGGAGTAATTCTTTAAAATACAGTTTCTAGGCAATTTTCTTCTTTGAAAGAATCTGAAAAAGAAACATTTAGAACAGTTAAAAAATAGTAGATAAATGACCATCAGACTAGCACTGGGATGTTTTATGGAGATGGTATAAGTTGGTCAAAAATTTCAACATTCAAAGTTGTCAAAAATTTCAACATTCAAAGTTGACATCCCTGTCAATATATATTTAAATTTTAAAATCTATTTGTGACAATAGCTCTAAATAAGAGGTAAGTGATAATGAAATGCTGATGTCTAAATTTCAATTTTAAAGATTGTATGTTTTCTTTTGATTTACCCAAATGTTTTTGGAAGTGCCATAGAAAAGTATGTGTATGCCACCAATGACTTAGACATGTGTCTATGGGAAGAGTAGCAGATGGAGTAGAGTTAATTGGAGGATAGGCATGTTGTATTTGACCTTTTTAAGTTAAAATTAAAAAGAGAAAAAGAAAAAAAGCCACAGTGTGTCCAGTTCCTCACTGCATCATGATATAAGATCAGTATGCATCAGTGTTGCAGGCAGCTGGCTGATCTTATTCTTTCAAACATGCATTGTTTCAACACTTTCCTAAACAAGACTTCGTTTTGACATCCCTGTTGCCAGTCACCAGCATCTTTAGATTTTCTAGTGATTTATTTTTTACCCAATTCCCATCTTTGTCAGCATCCACTCGTCCTCTATAGCAGCTTTTAAATTGGGCAAGAAATTTTAAGTTGTCATTTAGGAAAGGGCTCAGTAAGCATGACTAGGTTATACAGTTTTAGCAGATTATGTCTTGAAGGTCAGAAGTGGTATCTTATCAGTGAAAATTAGGAAAATATTGGTGACAGCTTAAAGTATTGGAATTATCATAAATTTCAACAAAATATTGTCCTTTCTGAAGTGAATTTATTGCGGATGTGAATGACTCTATAGCAAATATGTTGACAGGAAACGTCAGCTTTTGTCAATACTAAACCACTTAGCACAAGCTTTAAGATCAGTGGCGAACCAAGGATCTTGTACAATTTGTTCTGCAATTATTTCAACTGTTAATAATCCGTGCACAAACCATTCCTGGTTTCAGTTTACTTAGTTTGCTACAGCTTAATGAACTAGTTTTGCTTTTTTCATCATCATGTGAAATGCCCTGTCACCTCAAATGTCTTGTCCTGGGGATGGATTTGCTGCAGTGGTAACATACTTTACTTGTACTAGTAACAAGACCATTCTCATCCTAGATTCTACGAAAGCACTTTGGAAAAGATCAGCGCAACAAAAGATGTGCAGTATTTGTATAAGATAGATCCCTTTTAAAGGTCCTTTGACAAAAAACTGTATTCAATGAAATTAGGGATTGGGTGTCTAATAAGGGATTAACAGTTACAACACTTGATAAAGGACATCCTGAAAGGGCCAATAAAGATAAACATCTCTGCCCCTTTCATTGTATAAGTTTGTGAAAATATTAGGCCAGCAAAATCATTCAGGTTCCCTGATTCTTTGTCAGATATTTTTGCCATTGTATTTCAAAGCAGGAAGTTCTTTCTGATAATCAATTTATTACATTTTGACAATCACATAAGATGAAGCTTTCGAAAACAAAAAGGAAAAAGAAGAAAATGTAGGGAAAGTTATCTGTTAAAAATGTCAAGAAGAGAAATTGTTTTGAAAGTACATTGTAACATGTAAATCATTATTATCTGTAACATTTTGATATAGACCAATCCTAACCCTTGCCATACTAAATTTAAAGAAGCAGGCAGTGTAGAATAAGGCCAGACTGCATATAAGTGCAGACTGGTCTTGTTCTATGCTACCTGCCAAAGCGAACGGAACAGTCCAGGAGCAGCATGACCAGGGTTAACCCTTTCCCAAACAAGACCTGGTTTTGACGTCCCTGATAGAAAAGGCTTGGGAAAACATTGAAACAAAAGAAGAAACTGCTGATGAACAGCAGTTTCTCCTTTTGTCTCAATATTTTCTTTGCCATATTTCACTCAAATTCTACCTTTAATAACGTCTATTTTGTCATTTGTGGCAGTTTTTGAAGTGGATTACCCTAAAATTTTGACGTTTGGGAAAGGGTTAAGATTCTATTGTGTGAAAAAGAGCCACAAAGTGACAGTATGGAAAGGGGCCGAGTAGTGAAATTTTAGCGGTTCAAAGACAATGTTCACACGAGAAGACGGTAACAGTTTAAAATGCCATCCTTGTTTCGTGATTGTGTGATTTACAAAACATCTGTATTAAATTACATGAAACTTCATAACTCGCTTGTAACATGGCTTGGTTTGGTTGCCATGGTTATTTGTAATCCTTTTTGCTTTATAACTGTAATTACATAGAAATAGGCGAAAGTTGTCAGTTTCTATATATCTTTTGAAATTAGCGTCCTAGGAGACAAACTTTAATCTGTTTAAAATTTGAAGGAGACAGTCTTATAAAAATACTTGAATCACTCAAACTTTGAAAACTTCAAGGGAAAGGAGAAAGTACTGTTTATTATTGTTATGAGTTTTATTAGGTCCTAAATTTCAGACAAAAGTGATAGTCTTTACAATAACCTTGTACATGTACTAAATATTTTGTAAATTTATGCGCAAGACATGAGTATGTAAATGTATACTGGCAAATTAAAAGGTCATTAATATTATACAGTCGTGCATAATAATGTGTTTGCACTCATTGCCGAAATACCAGTGTTTCATATAGAACAAACAAAAGAATGTATACATGAAATATTTCAAAAGTTGCTTTGCTTTTTCCATGAAGGAGAAATAAACCAAAGATTAGCCACATCCTCTGGTTTAAGTCTGGACTTTCTTCCCCCTTGAAATGTAAAAGCCTGTTTTATTCATTAGGGATTGAAAATTATTTTCTGAAAAAAAAAAGTAAAAATAAGTGCAAAAGATGGCCTATTGTTTGAATAGTAAGGAAAATAAACTATTGGCTACATCAGTTGGTTGGACGCTTGACTTTCATGAATGAAAATATACAAGTTATAAGAGCTGATCAGGAAAAATTAACAAAAAAGGCAGTCAATCTATGGGTGAGACAAAATTTAGTGGGAATGAGACACATTATTGAAGTTATTGTAGTAGCACACAATATCAATAGTCATAAAATGGTTTATCACCCTCTTAAAATTTGTAAAATTGACTCCCAATTTGTTTTATTGCCATAGAATAACTGTAAATGACACAATTTATAGCTTATCTATTCTAAAGAATGTTGCTGTGGAAGAAAGCATAAATAGTGTGCTTATTGTAAGATTTATTGCAGTGACATATTGATAGTTTTGTCATCACTTTTGATATTGCTAAGGTTTGAATCAAATAGGTCCTTCCAGGCGCAAGGTATTTTGGCATTCCATGGAGCCACACATACTGCTTATACCTGGAAAATGAAGACAAAATTGTTACCGGTCGCAGCCATAGCTTAGTTAGTAGCACATCAGACTCATTCAAGAGTTGGCAGACTTCCCGAAACTCAACACCATTCAGTCAGACATTTGGTCTGACTGGACAGAATTTTCTGTCAGACCTCAGGTCATTCAGTCAGACCAAAATTTTTCGTGATTTTTTTACTATTTGATAATTACAAGAAATGCAGAAGTACAGTTTAGAAGGAATTGCCTGTTTTCCATGACTGGACCAGTGTTTCTCCCAGGACCAATTTTGGGGGGTTCATTTGTGACCCCTGTCATCATTTCTGGGGGTCATTTAGAATTTTAGAGGGACCAGGTCAATAAAGTAAATGAGCCGCCGCTCAGCGAATCAGACTTTTGAACAATTTTTCTGAAAGAGCTACACTAGTTAGATTTATCTAGGTACAGAATGGTCTGATTAATAGGGGAAATATATCAAGGAAACCAATGTTTTTCTAATAAATAGTGTTAATTCTAGGATTTGAAAAAAGTGGGGAATCTGCCGGCATCTATTATAAAATCTGAAGAATCTTGAAAAATATGGGGAAAAATATGGGGGGTCTAAGTCGCTGACTGTAGATAAGAAAATTATTTCTTTACTATGTGGTTGATATATGCTGTAAGCCTTCAATAATATTTGTAATTACACATTCATATTACTTTCCTAGTTGTTTCATGTATTATTTTGTTCAAATTGATCAAGAAATGGTGAGTTAAAAATATTGAATTCATTTTGTGGTTGAACTATTTTGGGGACGAATGTAGATAAACAAATCCCTTTCTGTGTGTCAAAACAGAGTATTAGAAGTCATTCTTTAACAAAATATGGTTGACAAAATCAGATTTTCTCATGAAAATTTACCTTTTGTAGTATGATTTCTGTCAGAGTAATAGAATTTTTCTGGTTGAGAAAAAGATCGCAGGTACAGATTATCCAGACAAAAAATGTTTAGTAAAAGGGTTGTATGCAGAAAGAAAAATATTGATTACACAGTTGTAATGGTAGATTGAGTGAAACAAAAAATTAATATTAGAACCCCAGCTGGGCCCGGGAAGCCGTAAAATAAACAACCAGTTTAAGAACAACAACAACATTGTGTTGACATTTTTACGGCAAAGGTCACACGCAGAGACCTCATGGTAATATGGACCAATCAAAAGCAGGCTATTAATCTAAAAGACTAAAAATAAACCAGATTTCCATACTGTGCTATAAATACGACGATAATAGTGATGGGAAAACCCAAGTAGATCTTCATATTTGAAGGGAATTTCAGGGCCTACGAATTTCGATGTTCAATCGGACCTTGTACACTGTATTTTATGCCGGACATTTAGGGCCGACGAGGTAAGGAATTCAATCAGACCTTGCCAATTTTTGCCGGTCAGGTCCGTAGGTCCGACGGAGTTTCGGGAAGTCTGGAGTTGGTCCCTGGTTCGATCCTTGGCAGTGTCAAACATTCTTTCTGACAAATTGTCTCCCACCAAAGATTTGATAATTGTTTGCCAATGTTGGCAAGAAATTGGAGGCTCGGTAAGGATGTTGTAGTAGCACTTGTATTAGAAACGACAGAATCCATGGTCAGGTGCTCCAGCCACAGCAATATTACCGAAGCAGTTGAAGGTGGCTTTAAACCCCAATCAATCTGTTATATCTATGAATATATTACTGCAGGTCTTAGTTTAAGTGCCTCTTGTGATGCCATCAATCATTGCATTTAATGTAACTGCTGAGATGGAGGATTGCTGGTTCCATGCCCCACTACTCAAGACTTTCAGATGTGTCCCTAAACTGAGTTCCTGTCTTTTTGAGTACAAAGTAAACAGTCAGTAGAGTCCTATAGGCTGTTATGTGCCTCTTATTGGTACAGTACCTTTATGTTTAAAGGCTACCAAGCTCGACAGTTGATTTCGCCGTATATTAGAAGAAAATCATTAAATCAACATGTTTTATAAAAGTTCTGTCAAACTCGATTGTTTTGAAAGTTTTATTTGCTTTTCTTTACGTCGATACTTGGAAGGAAATAAAGATCGGCAATTTCCGTGAATCTCCACTGAATGACGTCATACCGTGGCTTGACTCCGCCTCCAACTTAGAGCATGAGGTTTCTGACACAGATAATATGTTCGCTTTTTCTGTCATAAAGCAAAGTTTCAATTATTATGCATTTCTCGATCGCAAGAGTAATACAGACAACCTAAGAATCAACCGTTCTTTGGCACATTCCTTCGCTCACTAACGACATATTCTTTGACTGTTTAAACATTTTTTCTAACATTTACCAAGGATAAATTCCGCGTTTTGAGTATCGATTGGGGAAGTCCCTTTATGACAGAAAATTCGGACACTTAACTTTGTCAGAAATCTCAGGCTTACCGGGAAATGACCCATGATTGCCCGTTTTTCCCGCCATGACGTCATATAGTGGCCGGTATGACGTCATAACTTCAAATTGGAAGTTTAGCGTTATTTGTTTGGTAAAGATCGGAAAAGACCAAAATATCCTTAGAAGGGTGTTTTCGACACGAGAGTTTGATTTTGCCAATCAACAGACACTTTAACATAAAGGAAATTGCTGAGAGGAGATATACTAACGTCAATTAAAAACGCTCCAATGAAATATGTCATTAATTTCCTTATGCCTATTACAATGTTGTTGAAATGTATACTGTATATCATCATTTTGACCGACAATTACGGCAACTAAAAAAATATGCGTTTCTATCCATTAACATGTCCATTTCCGGTGACTGGTCACGTTTTCTACGTGCGCTTCGTGAACGTACATCACGAGATGAAATTTGTCACATTTTACACAGTAACATGTGTTAGTGGATAGGCAACAACGAATTTAAAGATTTTCTTGTGAAACATCCGAATTGAAGGATTCCAAGACAAAATTCTAAAAAAGGAGCTCGTAATGTAGCCAATTTTGAATGCGACGAATGCATAAACAAGTCGCGAGACAGTTTAACATATTGTGTTTCTCGATTCGGTGTCTTGATCGACGCATTAGAATTCTGCGAAAGTTTATTGATCGGCCACGCTCAACTAGACCTCACGTAACGCCTGTAAAGCAAGATAATTCTCCACGTTAACGTCATGTACGTTTCCGGTTTTTGACGTTATGATCGACGTTCTGTCGAATAGTTGGTAAACCTGGTGGCCAAATAAGTGTTTTTCTGGCAACTGTTGTTGTTACAAGTAACATTTGAAATAGACAAACTGCTTGGAAAATAGAGCTCGAAAATTAGCCATTTTCGAATACGGGAAAAATCAAGAACAAGCCGCCTGGCGTTTTGACGTCTAGCACTGCACGATTAGGCATCTTGGTGGACGAATAAGAGTTACAGAAACATTTGCCAGTCTGCAAAAGTCAGATAGACCTCACGTAACGCCTGTTATGCAAGAAGCTGCCTTACGTTAACGTCATACGTGTTTCAGGCTTGAGACGTTGAAATCGACGTCGAGTTTAGTATTCACTAACTGTGGTCACCAAATAAGACGTTTTACGGTATCTTTTGTCGTCGCAAGTAAAGTTTGGACCACGCGCTACTGCTTTTCAAATGGAAATTCTGATACCGCTCTGTTTAAATGTGACGTTTTTGTAAACTGTAACAATTTGATAATTTCTTTATCACCATTTTTAAACAACAGATAATCAAATTTACGGATGGAAATCAGTATTTGTAATTTCAAATCCAATTTACTGAATAATCGGACATTTATTAGGGCTGAGGCGTTTCTATTTGACGTCAGTATAGTTTCATTACATAAACTTGAGTACAAACTAGGAAATAGTTTGGTTCTGTCAGTAGAGTCCTATAGGCTGTTGTGTACCTCTTAGTGGCACAATACCATTGTGTCTAACAGATAGGAATGCTGAGATGAGATAGTTTCATTACATTAACTTGATTACAAACTAGGAAATAGTTTGGTTCATATGACCAATGGTGTTTTATCTCTCCACCAACCTTTACCATGGAGTCTGCATTGATAACTATAGCTTGATTAAGCTGTAGTGGGAATGTTTTTAGGACCATGTTGTTGGCATGAAAAGATTTTGGTGAAAATAAGAATGTTCATCCTTTGGACATCAAATCTGTCAACATTTAGGAAATAGCTTATCTCAAATATATTCAAATGTTTTCCTTTTCCCAAATAAGTCCTGGCTGAGGTGTCATATTGTGAAAAAAAGCTTTGGAGAAAATTACGCAAACGAAGATAATGATGGTAAACATTTTCTCTTTGCCTCAATATTTTCTGTGCTATTTCGGGCATGAATCTTTATCAATAACAATTTTAAGGTCTGCAGCCACTTTCATATTTGTACATTGTGTTTTGTGCCATTATGTAAAATGATAAGCCATGAGTCTCTGCCGCGGCCTTACCGCAGTTGGTAGCGCATCTGCTTCTCATTCAAGAGGTCCCGAGTCCGATACCCGGCAGCGGCTAATACCCTTTCTGACAAAATTGTCACCCACCAGTGGGTTAGAAATCGTTAACCTAAGTGGGCGAGGAGCTGGAGGCTCGGTAAGGGTATTGTAGTAGTACTGGTTTGAGAAACAACAGGAATCCAAGAGTAGGTGCTCCAGCCGCTGTGATATGACCCTGGCAGTTGAAAACGGCACAAAACCCCAATAAACTCAAACTCAATGAGTCTCCTTCAGCATGAGTTTGAATTTCTGCATGGCAAATTTTACCCATTTTGGCGTAAGAGCTGTTCAAAATTTACTGTTTATGAAAGGCTTACAAAATCAGTGTCAATCTGATAATTCAGAAGGAGAATTTAGAAAGGTGAAGTAAACGCTATTTTGTTGAAGTGTTATTTTAACAGCAGGGCAACACAATTGCCCATTATCGGCCATGTATGGGTAAACTATTGGCCCTTCAGTATCCTAGCAGGGGACGGATGATTGGTCCCTCAATATGGGATGTGTTGCAAGCGAAATTCCTTTTCACCCAGTACAGTAATGCCTTTTGACTCCTTCACGAGAAAAGGCTTGGGAAATCATTGTGGTAAATGAAGAAATTGCATGTGACAAGCAATTTCTTCATTTTCCACAATAATTTCTTGCCCAAAATGGAAATATTTTTCTAATGTCATCTACTTGAAATTGTTGTCAGCAACACCTTTCAAATTGGAAGTCCAAAATTCTACTGTCTGGTAATGGGCTAATATCTTGAACTTGATGTTCATCTGTTTTCACAGAGTTAGTAATGAACTAAAGGCTGTAATCATCATTGACATCTCTACAAAATATTGAAGGAAAAAAATAGAAATTGCCTGCTGATAACCAGCTTTTATTGCTTTCTTTCATCGAAGACATTCCAATGTGTCTAATAAAAGATATCAAGCTTTTGTACTTCTTGATTTCATTGACTGCGACTACTTGGTCTGTGGACTAGTCTGTGGTTTTGTCATGAAATTATGGACTGAAAAAAAAAAAACAATAACAAAAAAAAAACACACCAAAAAACTTTCAAGCTTTATGATAATGCTCAATGAAATATTTTAGTATCTTGATAAAATGAGATCATATCCTTAGGGTAAGGGTGAATAGGACACTACCGGGTTCGAGGGATAACTCTAATTTACCTATTAGATTAACTCCCTTGAATCTACTGGGTAGTTCCGGTTGGATTTTACTCTATACGTCTATATAGAAATAGTGTTAATTCTAATAATCTGACATCATAATAAGTAAAAAAAAAAATACGAATTTTTGCTCTTTTCTAGATAGTTATTTATCATTTGTAAACTGTAGAAAACAGCTTTTTTCAGAATATAATTTTAATGGGTTTATTTTCAATTCATAGATGATGCTATGCCGCGTGTCCTTATTTGAAATTAATTAACAATTTCATATCATGATTGTTTCATACTTTTTAATCAGGCTCCCCACTTCGAGTTTAATGGTTAGCATAAGACGTTGCAAATATGAAAACTAAAGTAAAATGAGGCATATTTTTCTCTCTGAATATGCTTTTAAATCATGGCAACGGATAGTTAGTGACCTAGCTTCTAGTATAACATACTTAAATTTTATTGCTTGGAAAGGGATAAAGAATTAATTGTCTTCCGACGAAAGGAGATTGGCACGTGTATGTGTATATCAGCCCAATCAAATTCCTTTGATTATCTAGCACGAGATAAATAACAAGTTACTGTGTATATCACACTAAACCAGTGGACAAAAAGATCTATAGGAAGGACGTGATAAGTAGACATGACAACATTCCAACTTTCATCCCGCATTACGTAATTTTACAACTAATTGTCAAACAAAAATTCTTTTGGAAGTTTAATCCTTTCCCAAATTGCATCATGTCAAATAGACTGTTCTAATTTTGAAACGTTGCTGGTTGCATGTTACAAAATATTTTATATCAAAGGCAAAATATGCATAAATCATAGTAAACTGAATACTAAAGGAAAAAGGAGAAATCACTTATTATCAGCAGTCTGTCCTTTCATATCATAGTTTTCCTAACCTATTTCTTATGGGGGAATCAAAAACCAGGTTGATGAATGATACTTGATATATAACAACAGTACATGGCAACTGATAAGAGGGGTAAATTCTTCTAAAATATTTTTTTCAAATCTTCAACAAACCTTATGGCTATAATTTTGAATCGTTTTGACAGGATGATTCATTGAATACCCACAGCACAGGGTTTGATGAAAAATTTAAGATATTTTGCATTTTGAAACGCCTTAACCCCTCTTATCTGTAGCCCCAACCGGAAGCGGAACAACCCAAAATTTAAAGGGGAATAACTACCAAGGGAAATCACTCTTGGAACTCGTTAGAGGCCCATTTACACTTTCTCGCTGCTCTTCACAAAAGGGTATTTATTTGTTACCATGGAGATATGTGTGTTTATATTGGTAACCAAGATAACTTTTATTTCCTGTCTCACATCTTGAAACTGCCTAATATTTCCTGTCAGAAAAATTATCCTGTTTCAGTTTTGATTGTTGTTCCCTTTCCCAACCAACACATTTGTTTATGTCCAGTGGCGGATCCGGTGTGTGTGTGTGTGGGGGGGGGGGGGGGGTTCAGGGGGTTCAAACGAACCCCCCTCTGTAGCCTGATTCTTTCATTTTCATGCAGAAATTCAGTCTAAAGTGTGTAATACTTGTAAAATGAACCCCCCCTTTATGTAAAAACTACCCCCCCCCCCCCCTCCTCAAAGAAATCCTGGATCTGCCGCTGATGTCCCTTGTAAAAATATAAATTATACTTTGGGAAAACTGAGGAAAAGGAGAAATTGCTGATAATCAGCAATTTCTCCTTTTCCCTCTTTGTTCTTTGTTATGAGAACACATTTTCTACCTTTGATATCAATTATTATCTCATCAGCAGTCCCTTTCAATATTGGACCACCCAATCAATGACAGAAACTGAAAGTGGCTCAAGCTGTCCTGTGTCAGCAATTTAGTTATTGAAAGGAACACAATATATCCACAATGATTGTTGAAAAATGTGTTTCATACATGACCATGGGAGGTAGATTATTGTACAAATATGCTCCACACAAGCTTGTTGACAGTAATGAGTGTGTGAGAGGAAGACATGGGTAGCTGATCCAGTTGTCACTGTTGAAATTGGTTTTGTATTGATAAAAATTAGGATTGAATATCATTCCCCGCTGGAATTAGATTATGATTATTCTGATAGAAATGCATCTGGCATAGAATTATGTTGAAATTGATAATGCAAGGATACATTGGTAGGTGCTTCAGCAGCTGCTGTCAATTTTGGAGATTGATATGTATTCCATACGAAATAGATTCAATGTCAATGCATGCTGGAGTTAGATTAGTATAGACATACAGTTGTCACAAAATCATGTTGGCATGAATAATAAAGGAATACATGGTTAGATGCTCAAGCTGTCAATATTGAAATCATTGTTTTATGTATTCCATACAAAATAGATTCAGCGTAACTTAAGGTAGATTAGTATACAAATACAGTTTACACAAGATCTCGTCGACAGCTATAAGATAATACAGCTATCAATAAGAGGAATACATGGATAGGTGTTCCAGCAGTGGTATCATTTAAGATAGAATGTCATTGCACGCTGGAGGTTGATAAGTATAGATTACAAATAAGTTTGAATTGACACAAGAGCTTGTCTACAGTTATAAGATAATGAATGAATACATGGTTAGATGTTGCAGCTGTGATCAGATGTATGATTTAGTGTCATTGACCGCTGGAGGTAGATTAGTGTACAAATACAGCTGACACAAGAGCCTGTTGACAGTTATAAGATAATACAGCTTTACCCTTTCCCAAACAGCAGAATTTTACGACGGTACAATTGAAAATCTGCTGGAGATACCAAATGGATGTTAAAAAAGATTGAATTTGTGTACAAAATAGCGCAGAAAATATTGAGGCAAAAGGAGAAACTGCTGATTATCAGCAGTTTCTTCTTTTGTCTAAATGTTTTCCCAAGTCTTTTCTATTAGGGACGTCAAAACCAGGTCTTGTTTGGGAATGGGTTAAGATTTATCAGCTCACTACTTGTTGAAGGGATCCATCAATGGACTTTGTACTGTTTAACCCTTTCCCAAACAACAAAATTTTAAGGTGATCCACTTCAAAAACTGCCACAAAAGACAAAATGGATGTAATTGAAGATAGAATTTGTGTAAAATATGGCACAGAAAATATTGAGACAAAAGGAGAAACTGCTGGTTAACAGCAGTTTCTTCTTTTGTCTCAATGTTTTCCCAAGCCTTTTCTATTAAGGACGTCAAAACCAGGCCCCGGTTTCTCGAAAAAACTTAAGTATCTTCTCATGCTCAAATCTGAGCATCGTGCTCAAATCGCACGAAATCCACGTGAACTTCAATTGAATACCAATCAACGTTGATTGGTATTGAATAGAAGTTGAGCATGAACTCATGAGAATATACTTAAGTTTTTTCGAGAAACCGGGGCCAGGTCTTGTTTGGGAAAGGGTTAAATCTGGATCAAGATTGTTTGTGGTCACATTATACCCCCTTACAAATGATCCCTCCCCTCTCTATCATTGATTAGGATAGGATTAACTCTTTCCCAAACAAATGTGATTGGTTTTGGAAAACAGTGAGAAAAGAAGAAAATGCTGATAAGTGTACAGCCTTTGCTTCTTTTCTCTCATTGTTTGCTATATTGTAGTCTTAAAAACTTTTGATCCCCCATATAAACTTTTGTCATTTGATTCACTGCAAGTTTCAATGCCTGAAATATATTTCTTGTAAGGAGTAAATTCAGATAAAGATAATATGATTTACTCATTTCCAAACAGTGTTAGTGTAGGGTGGTCCAATTCAAAAGCTGCTGCAGACGGCCAATTTGATGTTTATGAAAATAGACTTTGTGTACAATTTTGCATAGAAAATATTGAGGCAAAAGGAGAAACGCTGGTTATCAGCATTTTCCTCTTTTGCCTCAGTGTTTTCTCAAACATTTTCAGTCCGGGATGTCAAAACAAGGTCTTATTTGGGAAAGGGTTGATAATAGTGACATAGCATCCCTCCCACACGATAATATTTGGTGTAACCACAAGATGTTATTTTAGTTATTTGTAGGCAGTGTCGCGCAATAAAATTGATATTTTATTCCCCAAGATACAGTTGATCACATTTTGCATGTCTTTATATTCGTTCCTTCTATATAGGATAATAGAGATGTTGCCATTCCTTTAGAAATTGAGAGGTATTTTTGTACAAAAAGGAAGGTTTTTTGCCTAATTTTTTTGTACAAAAGTGTTCAGAAAGATTCTGTGAAAGTGAAAATACTAGAGGGAAAATGTAATTTTGACAATATTTTTGGAATTCTTCAAAGGAAATACATTCAATAGTGAAAGGGGAAAATAAAAGGAAAACAAAGAATAGTTAAATTGTAATTTACAGGTAGGCTTCAGTTTTGAATTGCCCAACTTTTGATCCTAGATGGTAGCATTCTGGCTTCCAAAGATCAAGACAATTACTAGAACAAACACTGTCTGCTGTAATTATTACAGGATATTGTCATAAAAAAGTGTTGATAAATCCTTCCTTTATCTACAATGCTACAGTCAATCATCAAAGATAGGCCAATTATCCAGGTTTGGATAACAATAATGATCTAACCTAATTACAGGTAGTTAAAGTGACAAACACCTTTACCTGTAAAATACTGGGGATTATACCATCAGGCATCAACCCTTTACCTAAAATACACAATTCTTGACTGGTTCAATATTTTGTGGGGGAAAAAAAATAAAACTAATAAAAACTTGATGAAACAGATCTTGTCCAAGTAAGAACATTTGTATAGATCTCTAACTCTAGGGAAAAAATGAGAAATATTAACTAAAATTATTCTGATTTTCAGCTTGTTTTAAATTTGATGCTTTAGGCAAAAACAAAATTGAGACTCGTGCAAAATAAATGGTGCTTCATATGATAAAATGAATGTAATGTAATAAAGAGAAAAGGTCTTATATGCTGTAGCCTTGGGGGAAAAATAGCGAAAATGTGAAACAGGCACTTTTGTCATTTGGCAAAGGGTTCAATTTTGTTATGTTTTAAAGCAAACATTGTATTTGCCAAATATTTTTGTCTTGTCAATTCCTGGCATACTTATTTCCCAAACTGTCAATTGAATTACAAAGGTGTTAAGGGTTGTTTGAGATCTCACATGAAAGGGGCCATGTGGGTACAATTTCCCTGTCACTGATTGGTTGTCTCTAATTGCTGCCATTCTATTGGCTGTTTGAGAAGTGTCACTTTAACCAGGTGCGCCAGCCTACACTAGGTCCAGGTATAATAGTCTATGTATTGATTCTTGATGGTTGATATTTCTCAGAAAGTTTTTCACCTGCAATTTACTTGATACGTCTGAGTGAGGGTGAAATATTCACATTTATTGGGATTTATTGTTATTATTGTGGAATTATTGTGAATTACAGACATGGGGATTTTGTCTGGTGAGTAGGCTTAACTTTTGATTATAAACTGTTGCAGAAGAAAGAATGATAAAGATGCAAGAAAAAATTGAGGGAAAAGGAGAAAATGGTGATGATCAGCATTTTCTCCTTTTCTCTTAATATTTTCTACTTATGAATTACTGTAATAGAGACTTTGATGGGCTAACTTTTGATGAAATTTTGCTGTCTAGTCCAAATTGAAAGCAGTTGCAGACGAAAAATAGGTACAAACTATTGTTTTTTCTCCTTTTCCCTCAATGTTTTGAAACTTGAAATACAGGCATTTGGGATTTTTTCTTGTGATTATGCTTTTACCCATTGATTATATTATTCGTGTTAAGTCCAAATTGAAAGCTGTTGCAGATGAAGCTTAGAAATAACAATAAGCTGCTGAGGAAATATTGTTGGAAAAGGAGAAAACACTGATATACAACATTCCCCTTTTCTTTCAATATTTTATGAATTACAGACTCAGGGATTTTGGTCAGGAAGACAAAGTATTGTCTAATTTATGTTTTGGAAAGTGTCGCGGATGGAAATTGTGTGTTGAAAACATTGAAGTATAAGACGAAATGCTGATGACTGAAAACAGTTGGGTTTGTTTTAAAATATGCATTGGAACTGGTTTAAACAGGAAAGCAAAATATTTAGGTGTGAAAGTCACTTTGTTAGCTTTAAAATGTCTGCCTAAAGTTCCAAACTCTGAATTATTAAACAAGGTTTTTGCCCTTCTCCCTAGAACTATGTCTACAGGGTTTCAGTGTTGTTTTACAGAATGATTTGTCTTTGTCAAAATTATTTCTTAGAATTTCAAAAATAATTTGTATGAAAGTAGAAAATATTATTCATGCAATGTTTTTAATTTGTTGAAAATAGTAAAATTGCATATTTTTTTGTCATTTTCTGATATATCCAAATATTCTAATAATTTATAAGATAATGAAATATTAAAAAAAATTCAGAATACATCTAAGTGAAAGTAAATAAGAAAAAGAAGACAAAGCTGCCGTTGCCTGCTTCATAAAAAAGTGTCAGACACTGGCTGACTTTCCTGATTATTGATAATTAGTTACAGCAGCTGACTTTGTGGAAGCCATATTACTTTTTACCATGTGATTTATGGTTGCCATGGAGATCCTTAAACAAATATGGTGGATAATGGGAGGATGAGAGGTTTTATCTCTTGACTTCCATCAAATGTGTTTTAGATTGGACGGAGTCCTTTGTTTGTGATGTTTGATAAATGTGAGATGTGGTGGAAAACATTGTGACAATATTGTGACAAATGAAGAATTGAGCAATGTCTCTTTTTGTCATTGTTTTTGATCTTTTTGGAAGTGCTTTATTATTTTTCCCTGAATCATTACAGAGTTTGGATGTGATGTTTTATCTCCTGCTTCACCAAATGTGTTTTAGATTGGGTTGAGCCGTTTGTTGTGATGTTTGATTATGTGAGATATGATGAAAAACATTGTGATAAAAGGAGACATTGCTCATAAATGAGCAATGTCTCCTTTTTGTCGAGCCCGCTTGCGGTGAGCTCGACATAGTTGTCACAATGGCGGTTCGGTGTATGTGCGTTAGTGCGTTAGTGCGTGCGTGCGTGTGTTAGTGCGTGCGTCCGTCCGGATGGAGCTTGTCCGGGCCATAACTTCACCATGGATGGAGGGATTCAGAAATAACTTGGCACAAATGTCAAGCTCAGTAAGGCAGAGTGTCGCGTGCAAGAACCAGATTCCAAGCTCAAAGGTCAAGGTCAAACTTGGAGGTCAAATGTCAAAAATGAGAAGATTTTTGCTTGTCCGGGCCATAACTTCACCATGGATGGAGGGATTCAGAAATAACTTGGCACAAATGTCAAGCTCAGTAAGGCAGAGTGTCGCGTGCAAGAACCAGATTCCAAGCTCAAAGGTCAAGGTCAAACTTGGAGGTCAAATGTCAAAAATGAGATGATTTTTGCTTGTCCGGGCCATAACTTCACCATGGATGGAGGGATTCAGAAATAACTTGGCACAAATGTCAAGCTCAGTAAGGCAGAGTGTCGCGTGCAAGAACCAGATTCCAAGCTCAAAGGTCAAGGTCAAACTTGGAGGTCAAATGTCAAAAATGAGATGATTTTTGCTTGTCCGGGCCATAACTTCACCATGGATGGAGGGATTCAGAAATAACTTGGCACAAATGTCAAGCTCAGTAAGGCGGAGTGTCGCGTGCAAAAACCAGATTCCAAGCTCAAAGGTCAAGGTCAAACTTGGAGGTCAAATGTCAAAAATGAGATGATTTTTGCTTGTCCGGGCCATAACTTCACCATGGACGGAGGGATTCAGAAATAACTTGGCACAAATGTCAAGCTCAGTAAGATGGAGTGTCGCGTGCAAGAACCAGATTCCAAGATGAAAGGTCAAGGTCAAACTTTGAGGTCAAATGTAAAAAATGAGTTGATTTTTGCTTGTCCGGGCCATTCCTTAACTTGGCACAAATGTCAAGCTCAGTAAGGCGGAGTGTCGCTAAGTATTTTCTGAATCTAGAATGTTTTCTCTACCTTACAATATTTTCGTTTTCCAAATACGACATCGGATGGACTTCTGCTTGGTCTGGTATATTTCTCGGAATTTGGTTTTATGGACTTAGCATAACGTCCCTTTTAGCGTGACGGGTCACATATGTATACTCAAATTAATCCATTCTGGTATCTCGTTATAAATACATAGACATGTAATATTTTGTGAACAATAAACTGTCTCACCATGATCCCCATCATTCCAACTTATTTTGTCCCCACTTTTACAACGCCATTGTAATGACAGCTGTAGACATAGGTATGGTCTTCTTTCTTCAAAATGAGCGGGCTCGACATGTTGCCCTTCGGCATCTAGTGTCACTATGTTTTTGATCTTCTTTTTGAAAGTGCTTTATTATTTTTCCCTGAATCATTACAGAGTTTGGATGTGATGTTTTATCCATGATTTCATCAAATGTGTTTGAGATTGGGTTGAGCCGTTTGTTGTGATGTTTGATTATGTGAGATATGATGAAAAACATTGTGATAAAAGGAGACATTGCTCATAAATGAGCAATGTCTCCTTTTGTCACTAAGTTTTTAATTTTCTTTGTGAAAGTGTTTTGTTATTTGCGTTAACTTATGTTCCATCTCTGAATCATCAAATAGTTTGGATTGAGCTCTTTGTTGTGATTGAAAGGAGATTTGATGTAAAATATTACTTTGCTTATAAGGTCAATGGCATCTTTTTGTCACAAAGTTTAGATGAGTTATGTCACATTTGTGATGACAATTTGATATTTCATGCTTGTCTATTGGAAATACAATCTTGGTTGTATCTGACTACATGTGGGTGGTTTTGCCGTGTTTGCCGGATATATCATGTAACTCGGATAGAAACTTGATACATGTCAGTTACATGATTGATTGATTTTGTGACTCATTGATAACTTGGCTCTACTGTTTTAGGGTATTAAACAATTGTGATTTAAGGTGACGGATAATGCCGCTGGTATTTCAACCTCCATTAATTAGTTTTGCAACAGTTTATGGAATGTTTAAGATGTTGTGACTTCACCCTTTTTCTAACAACAAAATTTCTAACTGAGTGTAATGGAAAGTAGATCTAGCTATGAAATTATAGTCATAGCGCATGAAGCATTATGAAAAAGGAGGAGATGCTGTTTTTCAGCATTGTAATGTTCACATTTCTCTCATTGCTATTACTTCTCATACTGATCGTAGATTATTCTTGGCTTTTCAGGATGTGTATAAGATCTGCCTATCTGTACATTAGGACAGTCTGATCTCAGCCTTAACTATCTGCATGGACTTTTGTCAACCTCTTTTCAAAGAATCTGCAACCTCAGTCATGATATAAACAACTGCTTTCACTTGTTTTTGGTTGGCTGTAATCAAACAATGTTTTTTCAGTGTGCCAAATTGAAAAAGTTAAATAAAACACTTACATTTTAGACTCTTTGAACACTACCTTATAAATCAACATTACGCTACTTGTGTAAAGGAAATAAGTACTTACAAAACAATATTGTGAAGAATGGAAGATTTGTTGTTAGATGGGGACAATGCTCTAAAGTTTGTCAGAAAGTGTGGGGTACAAATTCTGCAGCGATTGTTGACATCAAGTTTGTGTGACGCTCAGACGCCAATGGTGAAACAAGGTAAAATTAGCTACCAAGGATGTCATGTCATTGATACTTGTTTACCAAACAAAAGTTTGTTTTGATGCCTGTAGAAGAAACGGTTTGGGAAAATATTGAAGCAAAAGAACATGCTGATGATCAGCATGTTATCCTTTTGTCTCAATATTTTCTTAGCATAATTGTACACAAAATCCATCTTCATTAACATCCATTTTGTTGTCAGCAGCAGCTTTCAAATGGGAACAATCCAAGATATTTGCTTGTATGTCATGGTTTTACAGAATAGTCATGTCAAAGCCAGATTTGTGTGGTAAAGTGTTAACCTATTACTGCACAAGAAAGGCTCGGGAAAACATTGTGGAAAATGAGGTAATTGCTTGTGACAAGCAATTTCTTCATTTCCTACAATGTTTTCTTCCAAAAATGACCAACAGATTTCAAATTTCCTCAACTTGAAATTGTCGTCTGCAACATCTTTGAATTCAGATCAGTCTAAATTTTTGTCTTTTGGTAATGGGTTAATGACAAGTGATTGGATGAATCATGCTATCACTTTAATTCATTAGATCTTTTGTTCCTATATGATTCACAGCAACTAATACAATGCAACATGTCTTCAATAATGCAAACTCTTCTGCAAAAATAAATCCAATACTTGACTATTAAAATTTAGACTGGTCCAAGTTGAAAGAATCTTCTAATGACATTTGACAAATCACTCGAAGATCAATCAATTTAATCTATTGATCCATCAGCCTTTCTAAATCAATTGTCTAAAATCTAAATTACATTACAAGCCATCTGATTGGCAGAGATGATGATTTTTAATGCCCTTCAAGATAAAGGCTTTGGAAAACATTGTGAAAAGCAATTTCTTCCTTTCCCACAATGTTTCCATAACTTTGAATTTGCATTCGTTTGAAATCATTGTCTGCAGCATCTATGACTATAATTTTGTCGTTCACTAATGGGTTAAAATCATTTTCATCTTCCCTTAGCAGTTCCAGTGGCTTGACAATTTATGGGTTGTCAAATTCAGCCACGGTTTTCGAAAGAGTTATTGTAATATGTTTCCACGGCAACCAAGCAAAACATTTAAAGAGACCAATGGCGTGAAATGGATTTCAACCCAGGAGCAGATGTTAAATTAACTGAGTTGATGTGGCTAGCCACATGGGCTGTCTGTTACAAATATCCAATTACAAAAAACATGATTGTTAAATTGATCAATTGAATGTCTCTCAAAAAAGTGGGGCTATGAAAAAAATGTTAACCCATTACTGCACAGTGACGCCTTTTAACTCCCTCACAAGAAAAGGCTTGGGAAAACATTGTGGAAAATGAAGAAATTGCTTGTGACAAGCAATTTCTTCATTTCCCACAATGTTTTCTTAGCTTTTCTAAACAAAAGCAACAAAAAATGTGAAATTCCATGACCTTGAAGTTGTCGTCTGCAACATCTTTGAATTTGGAACAGTCCAAAAATTTGTCGTCTGGTAATGGGTTAAAGCTTTTTACAGAGTTGCTTTTGTTACTTCTACTAATGAAACCTTTTCTCAAATAACCTGACTGACATCCCTATGCCTAGAAAAGAAGCTTTAAAATAATGAGAGAAAGGAAAAAATGTTGACTGACTGTCAGTATTTTCTCTTTTTACCTCAGTATTTTCTATGCAATATTACCTTCCAAATTTCCTACTGCCATGAACATTGATTTTGTTTGCAATATGATGATGTTTTGACTTGACTGAAAGAAAATGGAAAAGGCTTGTGAAAATATTGAGACAATGTTTAGCAACATTTTCTCCTTAAATTGCATAAATTTTTCTTGCACTGCATTGTACAAATATCCATTCTTGGCCTCTTGGAAAACGGTTATATTTAGTCAATGCATTTAGACTAGACAAAGACAGAACAGTTTATCCTGAGCATAAAATTACGGAAGCTTGAACTGTTACCATGGCAATGGTATTTAAACACACCAGATTTAATAGGTTGATCACAAAATTATTCAGTTTTCTTGCCAATTGTGGTCCAATTTCTCTATCTTTTCTCTTCTATTGATTAACCCTGCTCTGATTCGTATCTCGTGTCATAATGAAATATTTTTGTAAACTGAGAGAAAGTTAATAATTTTATCTTTTTCCCATACAATCAGACTTTCTCTTCAAAACTTCCAAGAGAAAACAGCCTTATTGGAAAGGTTGTTGGAAAAGAAAATTCTCACACCCAATGCTGTTTCTTTTCACTCAATGTTCCTTAACATTTTAGGTTGGTGGAAAGTAAATTCAGATGTTTGCAGTACTCTCCCACAAAATCCGTTTTGTTTTTTTTAAATCAATGTTCAATCAGTTACACCTTTTGACTCACCGGATAAAGAAAGCATGGAAAAACATTGAGGCAAAAGAAGAAAATGCTTTATGTTTGGCTGTTTGAAATTTCAGAGTTTGACTATGACTGTGGTTTCATGATGTATTGACGCCTCTCAAAATAAAGTCTTGATAACATAATGGCAAATGAAGAAAGTGTTTGTGGCAGAAAATGTAAAATTTCAAGCACATCAAATTGTTGTCTGCAACATTTTTTAATCGAAACATGTTTTCTACACAGAAACTCCAAGACCAGAAATGTAAAATAGCGTTTACTTGAAATTGTCGTCTGCAAGACATTTTTTAGAACATGTATTATTGCCAATTTGGTTGGTTGTTAAAGTATTGTTTACTTGGTATATTTTCAGAGTTCGACTACGACTGTGGCTACATGATGTCCCCGTGCCGGAGTCTGGAGGAAAGTGACGCCACTTTCCGACAGAGACTCGTCAACAGCTTAAGCCAAAGTTTTCCCGGAAGTGCTCTTTCGAAAGCTTTACAGTGTATGAACGATAGCGATGATGATCTGAAGGATCCGCTCAGCTCAAGTTGTTTCGCGGAGCTTCGGCTCGATAAAGACTGCCCGGAAGACGACGATGAATTGACTAGTTTGACATGGTTACAGGATAGTAATTTGTTAAAGGATATAAACGCGGGTGAGGACGATGATTCTAAAGAGAACACGGACATTAAGTTAGAAGGTGGTTACGCACAGACTCACCCGTCCCACGTGCCGTATAACCCGCATAAACACATCAACAGTAAACCACCCTACTCGTTCAGTTGTCTTATATTCATGGCTCTCGAGGACTCGCCGAGTAAAATGCTTCCTGTTAAAGACATTTATCAGTGGATTTTGAATCACTTCCCGTATTTCCAGAACGCTCCAACGGGTTGGAAGAATTCTGTCCGACATAACTTGTCACTCAATAAGTGCTTTAAGAAAGTGGACAAAGATCGGGGACAGGTAAGGATCAGCTCTTCTCGTTCAGGCTCCTAATTTATCAACATTTTCTCCAATGACAAAATTTGACCACTCCAATATGAAGGTCATTGCAGATGACCAAGTAATTGATTTTAAAAGTAGAAAATAAATATGTTGGAGCATAGAAAATATTGAGAGAAAAGGAGAAATACAAGACTATGGCTTTTGAAGTCACTAAGAAAATAGGCTTTGGAAAACATTGAGACAAAAGAAGAAAATGTGACAACCAGCATTTCTCCTTTTGTCACAATATTTTCACAGCTGCATTGTACGCAAAGCCTATCTTTATCAGCATCAATCTTGTCGTCTGCAAATAGGACCTTCATAACCATCATTGTCGTTTGGGAAAGTGTTTACCCATTACCAAACAACGACTCCATACAAGATAATGGCTTAGGAAATCATCGTGGAAAATGAAGAAAATTGCTTGTGACAAGCAATTTCTTCATTTCCCACAATGTTTTCTACCCCAAAAGAGTTTAAGACTAAAAACTTTGTAATTTCACTCACTTGAAATTGTTGGCTGCACCATCTTTCAATTTGACCATTCTAAAATGTTGCTCTTTCGTAATGGGTTAAACTGCTGATTAACACCAGCTGCTGTACATAGATTGGTCCTTGTATAAATTTTTGTTATCTAGTAATGGTTTAATGAAGTACAGAGGCAGATTTTATTAACTGGGGCAAAGTAATACATATTTTAAGCTAGATACTAAAGATAAATGTATATATCCCAGTGTATCGGATGTAAAAATCTCACAAACATGTTTGTATTGGTTGCCATGGCAATGTATACAATCCACCGACACTAACCTATTCATAGGAAAAATTTCACCAAAATATGCGGTCCCTACAGGGTTGTTTTTCACTTGTCAAAATTTAATAAAACTGCGCGTAGTATTGCATTTGATATGAACAAATTTTTTGAAAATTTTAGGAAAATTGTAATATTAAATTACTTGAAATTTGGACAAAAATTTGAAGCATTATTAGAAAAGGAGAATGAATCTTATCCTCTGAAGTATTCTTTCCATTAATGTTTCTCAACACCTATTCTGAACCCAATGATTAAGATTTATTTAGATTAAAAAGTATTGCAGACAATTTAGTGTTACAAAATTATGAAGTATATTTGAAAGTACGAAAATACAAATTGTTAGCATTTTGTTTTCTCTCAATGTTTTAAAAAAATAACATTACTGTCAAGGCATATTTGGGAAAGTGTTAATCCATTACCACACAGCGACTCTTTTTGACTCCTCAAAATTAAATTAAATGGCCTAGGAAAACACTGTGGAAAATGAAGAAATTGCTTGTGACAAGCAATTTCTTCATTTTCCACAATGTTTTCCAACCCAAAAGACCTGAAAAATGAAAATTCCATTCGCTTGAAATTGTCGTCTGAAGGATCTTTCAATTTGGACCGCCCTAGAATTTTGTCGTTTGGGAAAGTGTTAAAACCAGCATATAAAGAGTCATCTGCTAATTTTCTGGAGCCAAAGAGCTTGTCTGTTCATTAAGGATCATGAAATTGTGGAGAGAAAAACACAACCATAATACTGGTTCACTAATGAAAGTGGTAAAATAAGTGCATATTTCCATGGTGACAGTTTATGTAAAATATTACACCAGGCCCCGGTTTCTCGAAAAAACTTAAGTATCTTCTCATGCTCAAATCTGAGCATCGTGCTCAAATCGCACGAAATCCACGTGAACTTCAATTGAATACCAATCAACGTTGATTGGTATTGAATAGAAGTTGAGCATGAACTCATGAGAATATACTTAAGTTTTTTCGAGAAACCGGGGCCAGGTTTTCCCTTATCCACTTGTAAATTATGATCAACTTACTCCTGGTATTCCAATTGTTTACATGGGATTATAGGTCTTTTGGTAATGCAGATCAAGAACAGACTGATCTAAAGAAATATTAATGCTATTCTCTACTAAAGTATGATGTTGTCTTTGCTGTCTTAAAATAAAGGCTTTTGCCGACATAATGTTTTGCGAGAGGTGTTCAATATTTAAAAGAGAAAATAGAAATGATAAAATAATGATGACAATCATTTACTTCTCAATTAAATGTTTTCAAAAACCTAGATCGTTAACCCTACCAATATCTGAGATAAAGAAAAAAAATGACAATGGACCATCAAAATGAATTGATTGAACGGACCATGGTTGAATTATCCAATATGACATATAACTATTCATTCTTCTAACATTATCCTCGGAATATTTTATGACAAATGTAAGAATGGGACCATTTACCTCAGACAGGTTATAGTCTACCCGCTGAGGTCATAATTAATACGAGATATTGGTTATGTTGTTACGCAGGAAGTCTGTACTTTGTCCCGATTTTGTCTCCATTAATCCGTAAAATAATTCCATGTTCGAGATGGGCTTTAATCTACCCCTGGGGATGTATGGTGATACATGTTTCATACACGCTGACTTTTCTCCCTGATCAAAGTTTTTAATGGCATGTTATTGCTACTGAATTCCGCCTATTTTCTACTGTTTCTAGTAAGTGGTTAGGAACCAACTTTGATCTGTTCGTATTATCCTTTCCTAAACAATGAATTAAATCAGTTGCCTATATATGTGATACCATTATAGTGACTGAGGTATGATCTTTTTCTTATTATCGAAAGATTGAATGATAGCTGCATCTTGTTCTGTCTTTGTCCTATCTATGTCTTTGTCTGTCCGAAAGTTGACATGAAAATATGTCTCAATCACAAACTCATCCAGTGTTTATTTTTAATTTGGGGGGAAGACGGTCAGGGCCCATAGTTGGGGGAAAATTTGCGCGTGAACGCCCAAAAAGGGGAAATTCCAATACATGCTTATACTCTCAAATACAGTGTTATAAATGCATTTAACTTGCTTGTATATCATAATGGGACATTTAAACAACCATTAGAACTGTTAGAGATGCCTAGAATGTAAATATGATTTGGATTTTTCTTTGCAACATAAAAATCTAGTTCCAGGAGGGGAAAGTTTCTCTGAAATGGGGGAAAAAAGTATATTCCTCAGAGAGGGTAAAGGGGCCCAATAACGACCGTTTTTTTTAAGAAAAAAAATCACTGTCATCATGTTGTTTTCTGTGCTCTATCATTCTCCTTGAAAAAGCCTTCCTATTATGTGTTAGACAGGGTTTCTAAAAAACCCAAAAAAATTTTTAACCCCCAAATTGAATCTTGTACCCCCAGTTTGTGCCAGTAGCCTTCTATGTTTCTTAAAGAGGGGGTACAAGCATAGTGCAAAGTAACAGTTTGTACCCCCAAATTTGAAAGCCAGTGGAAACCCTGTTAGAATTATCAAGACTAGGGTTAAGTCCTGAAGACAAGTTGGGACATATAGATGCTAGCTGTCACAATGCAGCTATGTCCTATGACCGACTCCCTGCTGCATACCATGTGAACTGTGCAATATGATACATCTATTTATCCTTGCTACATACCGTTAAATGTAAATCTACCCAAGTCAGGATTTGGGAGAAAGACAAGTTTTGACATTTGGATGTTGACTGTCACATCGTAGGTATGTCCATCATGCTATCTCTCCCTGTATGGTGTTATCTTGGCTATATGATACCCTGTTATTATCGATGGAGGAATGCAGTATCATGTAAACCAACATCCCAAACCCCACAGTCTGACCCTTCTCACAGTCAGTAAACGTTAATCCTTTAACCCTTTCCCAAACAAGAGCAGGTTTTGGCGTCCCTAATAGAAAATGCTTGGGAAAACATTGAGGCAAAAGAAGAAAGTGCTGGTGACCAGCACTTTCTCCTTTTGCCTCAATATTTTCTGGGCTATAACATGCATATTTTCTCTTTTTGATGATTTATTCTGTCGTCTGCAACCCCTTTGAATTTGGACCACCCCAAAATTTTGTCGTTTGGGAAAGGGATAAATAAAGATATTTATTCAGAGACATAAATAAAATTTTCATATTAAATCTCACTATAAAACATTTAGAATAGTTACTATTCATGATGAAATAGCAAGCAACAGATCAGTTCATATTGATCAATCAAAATCCTTTATTGGTTGAAATCCCTATTTTAATAGGAGCATGTCAACTAGAGAATAATTCACATTAAATAATTAATTCCATATGTGACGATGTTTCAAATGCAGTTGAGGTACAACACAAAATCGGCATGATACTGTGTTATTATTGGGACAAACACTATAAAAAGGGTACTTTGCCAGAGAATTGACTAAAGAGGGCAATGGTTTGTCGTGTAAAATCCTTGTCAATATAAGTGGAACTTTTCCACTGTCCTCCCCAGCCCAATAAGCTGTATCGGCCCCACTACAGCTTCATGTAAATCACTGTGATGCCCCTACAGCTTCAAAACTACCCCACAGCATAATTTCTTCAAAATGGTCACCAAATACAGGAATTTGAGTTATTTCATGTCCAAAACTGATGAGTTATTGCATTCTGTACAATAAATATATGCATATAAACATAATGGGAAAAGCAGAAATTGCTCAAAATGAGAAATTTCTTCTTTTCCCATTATGTTTTCATTGACAATTATTTGCATAAACACTGTATTGTAAGCTTCCAACGATATTGCCACTACAGCTTCAAATTATTCTGGGGAGGACCCTGTTTTCTATAAGAATGATTATCAAAATCTAAAAAGATGGAGACAATGATTAGAAGACAATGATATCTACTATATACAAGACGAGACAAGTTCATAAAATATAGCTTCATTAAGGGATATCAAATGTAGGCTGACACCTTTTGTGAATAAATTACCTTTCAATTATCCTTGAAGATGCTTCAACTTGCAATGTAAATGATAGCTATCAGTGGCTTAATTTGTCAAAAATATAGGACACTAACTTTCAAATGAAGTAGAAATTTTAGTAAAGAAAAGATAAAACAGATTGCTTAAAAATTTATTTGAGCTCCTTTACCATACAACTTTTGATTAGTTGTTGATAAAAATTAGGACAATTACACAAGGGTTGAGCAAGTTTGTCGAAATAATTAAGTTGGTTTATTTAGCCATTTCTTGAAACACACCTTACATAATATAAAATTTAACACACAAAAAAGCAGACAATGCCATGACAATGTGGTTGGTCAGAAAAAAATGAGGTTTGGAAGAATTAGGACACTTTTCCAATCACACCTTTTGGGCTCAATGTTTACTCTAGGATCCTCAGAGAAAATGGTATTTTAGTTTCCATGGAAATATAAAGCTATTCAATCAATAGAAACAGCTACGGATAAGAAGAGGTATCGGAATTCTAAACCTGTTATTTAACATCCAAACCTTATATTGTGGGTACTCATTGGAATCGTCTCGATGAGACGATCCCAATGAGTACCCACAATATAGGGTTTGATGAAATACAAGTGATATTTTTCTAAAATTTAAAAGCCAATATCCTGGCCTATCTGTAGCAATTACAACAGTAGCTATAACAATGAGAGCCACATTGATATTTGCTTCTCTCTCCTGCTTCCTTAATTGAGAGCAGTTAAACGTGACAAGTCCGAAAACAATAATTATTGTCCAGCGAAAAATAATTGTCTGGCAAAAACAATTGTCTCCAGACTGATTAATTTTGTTGTCTTAATTTTGTGGTCGAAATTGAATGTCCAAAAAGTTATCTACATGTCCATTTTGACTTATGAAACAACTTTGCAATGAATCAGTCCTGCCATTTGTGGTAAGATTAATAAAATCAAGATTATTTAATAAAACAGCAATTTTAGTGCAGGACAACTTAGTTTTTGTCTGAAAGCAAAAAACTGTTAGTTGTGTGTTACCATTACCATGAAAGTGACGCCTTTTGACACACATCAAGATAAAGACTTAGGAAAACATTGTAGGAATAAAAAAAAGGAAATTGATTGTGACTAGCAATTTCTTCATTTTCCTTACTGTTTTCTTTCCAGAATGGCTAATTGTTTGAAATTCGAATTTAAATTGTCGTCTGGAACATCTTTGAATTTGGAACAGTCTAAAATTTTGCAATTTTGGCAATAGGTTTATAAAATCATGATAGTTTGATGAAACAGACACATGAATGTAACTCGCAGAACGCTTGTTTCATTTCAGACTATAGGTAAAGGATCACTATGGTGCGTAGATCCAGATTACCGGCCAAACCTCCTGCAAGCGCTACGCAAGACACCCTATCATCCCTACCATCAACTACAGATGCTGGCCAACCCCCCTCCCTCACAACAGAACCATTTTATACATGGGTAGGTACACTTGGCGTTACAACAAAAAACATGATACATTTTTATGCCCCTGTATCGAAAGATCAGGGGCACAATGTTTTATTTATGTCCGTCTGTCAGTCTGTCCGTCCATCTGTTTGTCCGAAAACTTAACATTTGCCATTTCGGGTTCATTCATGTTTCACAAAAACATCTTGTTGATAATGAATAAAGCAGGGGTCAATTTCATCAAAGCATTTAGGAACATATTTTTGTCGCACAAGTTTTCCATGCCTTGAGAGATTGGTGATGAGCAATGTGTGTCTTAACTCTTAAATGTGTCATTTGTAGTGAGAAAAATATTTCCTAAATGCTTTGAAACTGGCCTGAGGTAGCATAAAATTAAATCATCCTACATATAATTGAAGGCCAATCTTTTGAAATACCAGCTTGTAACAGCACTAAACGAAAAAGAGAGTACATCATTGCCATAACAATAATTTCATAAAACTATTCGTTTGAAAAATCATTAAAGCAACATTTTGAGCTATAAAATGAAACTTTGTACAAAATGGCAGGTTTCCATTATACAGATATCGAGTTAATCTTTGATTTCATATTACTGTCATTATTTGATTGAGATAAAACATTTTAAGTGAAAACAATCGGTAATCCCATACTAATGCATTTACGACATTTTCCTTTTAACCGAATCCACAGGCTCGTGAAATATTCTCTTTATATCTCCAAAGGGATGCATTTAGTAAAGTGTACAGATTTCCAAAGTAATCTATTTTGCTCAAATTACAATGTTCTTGTTCAGATACTTTAAACGATTTACACATGACAAACTTTTTTATTTGAATCTTTCCCAAACGACGAAAATTCGGAGTCCCAATTTGAAAGAGGAAATAATGGTCTTGTTTGAAACAGGATTAATGTTAACAAAAATCATAGGACTTGCATCTTTTTATTCTGGAAAATCACGGAAATGACAAAACAAAATGATGATTATTCAGCAATTTCTTTATAATCAATCCATGTTTTCAATTTCGGAAGCCATCTTTTCAAGGGTGTTTAAAACCAGGGATTACTTTGGACATGCAAAAATCTCTTGATCCGAAATTCTCTGAGAAATTCTGTACTGGCAATCATTCTCAATTGTAGAGCTAAATCAAGAAATATGTTTCTTTATTCAGACAATTTAGTTCGGTTTTGCAAAGAGCTCCATACTTACTAAGAAGCAGTTTGGTTTTGTTAAGAGCTCAAGACTTCCTCAGGAGCTAGTCAGATAGGACAAGGAGATTTTATAGAATTGGATCAGACTATACGGCAGACTGATCTTTTGTCTATCCTAGCTTTTAGATCGCAAGTGATTTGAGGTTAGCATCAGAATATAGTGTTTCCTTTCACTTCATTTGGAAAGAGGGATTAATTTTGCACTGTTGGCAAAGCATGATAAGGGTTGTAAATGATTGTTAAATTTAGTTCTGGTACTTAAATTATCAGTAGTTTAAAGTGAAGTCACACTTTGTTCTAAAAACAAAGGAGTGAGGGCCTAATTTATCTAGGCCCACTTATCTTGGCTTATCTGGTAGGGCCAGGTGACAGTATTCCCATCTTGAATGATATTTTGAATTGTTTTTAACTTGAACAACAGACACACGACCCCTTCAGCCCTTCTTAACGGCCCGTATCTCTGGCGTCTGCTGATCATCAAGTGGTTTCATGTTCAATCTTTTATTGGTAGCTCTATTTCTAAATCCTTGCTTGTCAGATATCCTATGTGACATTTGGCGAAAATCAAATTTCTTTCACCCAATGACAGATCCTATATATGACATGGCTCGTATGTGATGTTGTGTTTTATAGAACTAGAAGAAATTCTGGAAACACATGGTTTATGGTTAAGTGTATCAGCTATTGCAATATGATTGAGCAAATTTAATATTTTGACCTCAATATTTATCATTTCTGCCCTATAATGTACACACATACTTTCTTTAACCCTTTCCCAAACAGCAAATTTTTAAAATTTCCATTTCAAAAGCTTGTTTAAGATAGAATTTGTGTATAATATAGCGCAGAAAATATTGAGACAAAAGCAGAAACTGCTGGTTACAGCAGTTTCTGCTTTTGTCTCAATGTTTTCCCAAGCCTTTTCTATCAGGGACATCAAAACCAGGTCTTGTTTGGGAAAGGGTTAAAGACAAACATTTTGTGGTCTGAAGCGCCTGTCTAAATTTTTTGCTGATTGGTAAAATTTTGAAACACAATCCTGTTGTTCGCTGTTCACTGGATTGAGTTGTCATGAACAAGGGTGTATTGTATGACTTGATTACTGTACTTATATATTCATAATACTGAAATAGCTCCGGGCCAGTCAAATTGAGAAACAACTGACTGTGTGATTTGTCAATTGTGACAGCCATATTTACCATCGTTACCATGACAACAAATGACCAAGTGAACGGAGAGAAAACAAATTTGGAGATGCATAACGAAATTTATAAGCTTTTAATGTGTTTCAAAGTGTATCAGAATGCATTTATCCCTTGTTATACATCACTTAACCCTTTCACACGACAAAATTTTTATTGTAGAAGAAAAAGTATCAGCGCTTTGTTCTTTTGACTCATTGTTTTCCCAAGGGATGTCAAATTCAGGCCTTATTTGTGAATGGATTGAGGATCCATAGAAGATACTTAGGGACAATAGAGTTTGTTAATGTCATTTTCTTTTCCCTCTCTGTTTTCCAAAATGATCTATTCCCAATGCCAAAAACAATGAAATTGGGAAAAATGTTTACTTTCCACTTACTACTTTACCGGGCCGCTGCTAATACCCTTTCTGAAAGGCTCGGTAAGGGTGTTGTGGAGAAACAACAGGAATCCATGGTTAGGTGCTCCAGCCGCCGCGATATGACCCTGACAGTTGAAGACGGCGTAAAACCCCAATAAACTACAATATCAAAAGACAAAAAAGTGAAAATAATGAAATGCTGGTTTTGGATGATCCTTTTGTTTTGTGATAAGGCGTAAAAGTTAATAAAGCATGCAAGGTTTATCAAGCCTTTTATCAAATTATCATGCTAGATGGTGTCTGTTTTCAAATTGGCCACAGATTACATGCTAAACCCTTTCCTTACTGGCAAATATGAGGACTTTCAAATTAAAAACTGCCGTAGACAACAAAATTGTTGCTGATGAAGTCGGAGAAGATTTGTGTGCAATGATAGCTTAGAAAATATTGAGGCAAAAGAAGAAATTGCTGATCATTAGCTATTTCTTCATTTTCCTCAATGTTTTCTCAAGCGTTTAGGCTAGGGACAAACACCGAAACCGGTTCTTGTCCTGGGAAAGGGTTAAAAAATTGTAGTTACATCTGTTTTTGTTTTGCTTTGAAAATTTCAGAAAAGTGTCAATCTATCTCTAGAAGAAAATTTGTATAAGAAAAAAAAAATGCTGATTACCAGCATTTCTCCTTTTGCCTCAATATTTTCTTTGTTATATTGTGCACAAATCCTATCTTTATCATTGTCACTTCTATCTTTTGTAGCAGCTTTCAAATTGGAAAACATGTAGAACAATTTTGGAAAAGGAATTAATAAGGACAGTTTTGCTGTTCAGAAATGGAATAAATAAGGACTGTCCTTTTCCGTGTGACATGTCTCATTTAGATCACAAGAACCACTCCCATAATGCTATATAATCAGATTTTTACGGAAAAACTGTCACACTGCGATCCACGAAAGTTGTCCATAATTGCCACGGCAATACTCTGTTGCTAGGATAACTTTCACCAAATCTCCTTACATCCATATTTATCCAGAACATTTAAAGCGTTATTGGTTACCATGGTAACAGTTCAATACCAAAATGAGAGTGATAGATCGCAGGCTTATTTGTCACATCATTTCTGAATTTGTAATAATAATCAGAATTCATTTGATTTGTCAAGTTTTCTCAACCCATAATCAATGAATATAGTGCCAATTCTGGTACTGCTTTCCTTCCATTGATGAAATGAAATCCTCCCAGCTGAAAACCCATTTCTAAACAGCAGAAATTAAGGCAATTCCAATCTGAAATCTAAGATGCAAAAAAAAAGATTATACTGGATGTTAAAAGTAGAAATTGTGTATAGTAGATAAGATAGTATTGAGGCAAAAGCAGACAATTCAACATACATAAATTATAGAATAAAATGTATCGTTTCTAATTGCAGATTACGACCACAGCCATTGGCACCAAGATTTGGACCCAACACAATTTCACCTCGTAAGTAGTAATTTTGTCTTTGAAAGATTCTGGAAATTCATGATGTTAATTCATGACTTAGATCAGTAAATATGCCTGTTCTGATGGACTTTACTTTTCATGTCAATTTCTGTTGTCTGTCCGTCTGTGTTAGTGATTATTCAATTATCTGATTACAAACATCTTTTCTTTCCCCCGCATCGAAAGATCGGGGGGGGGGGGGGGCATATTGTTTTACTTACACTTGTGTCTGTCTGTCTGAAAACTTAACATTGGCCATTTGGGGGGGCATTCATGTTTCACAAACACATATTGTTCATGATGCTTCTTTGTTGAATTGAAAACAGAAAAAACTTGGTTTACTTACATTTGTGTGGATGTAAAATTGAAACAGCAATCTAGTCTTTACATTATAAGTGCATGTAATGTCTAAATGAAACTTATTTGTTTCTTACAGATTTATTCCCCTTCCTTAGTAGAAGATTAGGTCAAACAAGCATTGATATTGGTAAGTAGATTTTTTAAATTTTAGGTATTGAATTTGATAAACGGATGTAAAATTTCTAAGCTCACTTTGAATGGGATGGGACTTAATGCTTTAACACTTTCCCAAGTAAAGCCTGGTTTTGAAGCCATTTATAGAAAATGTTTGTGAAAACAAAGGCAAAAGAAGAAAATGCTGAATGCTGTCTTGGACTGCATTAGCCCACATATTTAGCACAAGTGCATATTGTTCAGATTATGTGATACCTAGAAGCAGAATTGACAAATTGTTATACATGTATATTTTTCCAATCAATATAAAAAGAACATGTATAAACTAATACAGTAAAGGTTACTATGGAAGAGCCTGGGGTAAAGAAATATTATGATTAACTGAAACATTTATAATTACTTGTAATTATGATGATAAATATGAAATGTTTTTTTGTGTTTACAGATAGTGATATTAAAGATGTGGCTCAGACTCTTGTTTCCTTGAAAACTTGGAGCAGTAAGTATGCTTTGATTCTCATATTTCATGTTAGCTCAGTTGATTACATCAGTCTTTTAATCAAGGAGACTTTGGTTCCAACCATAGCTCAGTCAATGTCCTTTTATCCCTTTCCCAAACGACAAAATTTTAGGGTGATCCACTTCAAAAATTGCCACAAATGTCAATGGATGTTATAAAAGATAGGATTTGTGTATGATATGGCACAGAAAATATTGTGACAAAAGGAGAAACTGCTGCTTATCAGCAGTTTCTTCTTTTGTTTCAATGTTTTCCCTAGCCTTTTCTATTACGGACGTCAAAACTAGGTCTTGTTTGGGAAAGGGTTAAGTCATTTAGGTCTCAATGTTTGAATTGTTTAAGAATCATTTAAGTGGGATGATCAGAATTAGTTTCTTTAATATAATTATGAAAATGTTCATTGTTGCAGCAAATCCATTCAGTTCTAAGCTGTAAAGCTGTACAGCTGAAATTAAATCCTACAATTGTAGTAACGGAAAAGTTGGAAGAGATCTCTTGCAAATTACATTGACAGTAGAGTATTTGTTCACGTCTTACTACCATGTCACTGTCTCATATTTTAATCCACATTTAAGGATTTTTATGCCCCAGGGGCATATTGTTTTACTTGTGTCCGTCTGTCTGTCCATCCGTCTGTCTCTCCGAAAACTTAACATTTGCCTTTTCTCCAAAAGTATTCAACATACACAGTTGAAATTTAGTATGTAACTTCCTTTCAATGATATCTATCTGTTTCATACAATATGACCTTCTTCAAGGTCATTCTTTAACCCTTATCAACCCTTTACTCCACGAAAACTTAACATTTTAGAAAAATGGCCATTTCGGGAGCATTTGTGTTTCACAAACACATCTTGTTTTGCAAGTATGTTTTCATGTGCACATTACACAATTTGGTTCAGAAAAATAAATGAGAAAATCAATTGATAAAAAGATATTCAAAATCAAAATTGTTTTCATTGCTCTCATAATACAATCTTGTACATTTCAGAAACCAAAGCCGAAAATGCCAATTTTGCACAGGGTATTAAAAGAAAATTTGGGTAAGTAAAACAGTATGAATCTGCTATTCTGCATGCTTTTGTACTATATAATGTACTTGTACAAAACAGTGATTGGGAAAGACATTTCTTCAATGGGACAATGTCGCTTCCACTTACAAAATCAATGTGACATTTTGAAAATTGATGTGACAATTATAGGGTAAAATTGCTCCATTCTCATATACAGCAAAATTCAATGGGACAAGGGCCCACTCATTAGCCAAAACAATGTGACATTTGGAATTTCAATGTGACTATGGCGCATGGCGCAGGCCTTTCCCAGTCACTGACAAAATAAAGAACTGGTATTTGGCAAAAGAAAGCTTTTGTGGCATTATAATATCAGTCAGAACCAGATTATATTCAGTCTTGCCACTTCCTTCCTGCTCTGTTAAAGTTCCAAAAGGCAATTTTTGCAATGAGGAGGATGTAACCTGATGTAATTGTTGATTAACCTCATCCCAAATGAGTCTTTATTTTGATTAAAGTATTAAAAATAGTTAAGGTAAACATTGAGAGAAAAGAAGGAAATGATAATTAGCAACTTCTCCTTTTGTCTCAAAAGTTTCTCTGCTATATTTTATGCAAATCACATCATTATCAGTGCTCATTTTGTTGTCTGTAGCAGCTTCCTCATTTTAACAGCCCAAATATTTTGCCACTGGGGAAAAGGTTTCATCTGACATTACTTAATGTGAATGTATAAATGAATTTTGTTTAGGTAAACAATTGTAGGAGTTATAAATATCACAAAAAGTCAAGCCTAGTTTGAGTAACATGTTTAGTAAACATCAACTTGGTAAAGGTGCCTTGATTGTACTGCATTTGAATGCATGTAGATATTTTCAATATTATCTGCAACTCGTTGACCATTTTGAAATACATGTATCTACATTATTAAGACATTTCACAACAATCTGATTGTAAGGGTACTAAATGTCAGTTGAATCATTGAGTGCAATATTTGTTCAATTATTTTAGGCATGCCGATCACTGCATGTAATATAATTGTAAGTTGTGTTTCCATAATAGAAGTCAAGATAACCTCCAGGGATTTGCTCTCACATGAAAATTCTTTTACAGCAGAAATCATTGCTTTCTCTGAAAAAACCTTGTAACTTCAATTTGAATCAAGCTGCATGTATGAGGTTTTTGTTGAAAAATCAACATAATAATTTGTGAAATTGGCCCATCTTTTTAATGAAAATAACTGAAATGGCACACAGACTTGAATGAGAAAAAAGAAATTACATATCACTTTCTGTTATCTTGAATTCTATTACAAATTTAGGCTTTGCATACTGACATATGAGTGCAATTGATAACATACATGTTGTTTTGATGAAAAAGGAGAAAATACTGGACACAAATGTTTCCTCCTTTTCCTTCAATGTTTATAATTGTCAGTATGTAAAGTCAGATCTAGTGTGCAGTGTTTGAGTTTGTTTGAAAATCATATTTGACTGTTCATCACAATTTCATCATTCTCATAGTCATCAAACTCTTACATCAAAGAATTTCTCAAATCAGTATGTACTATTAGTGATTCCTACCACCACATTATGTTTCCTATCCTTTGGACATTGCTTTCCTCATTATAAAAAAAAGAAGAGAGAAAAAATGAGTTGCAATTGATTTATGTATTTACTATAATTCATTGTCAAGGTCATTGTCAACCCATACTAAAAGATCTCATTCAATTTAGGAGTCATTGCAAAAGAGAATCCATTCTAATGAAAAACACTTCTAGGCACTATGAAACTATAGATGTTCAATCAACTACCCATTTGTACTTTCTTCCTTGATATTAGAATCTGTAGTGTTCTTTCTTTACAATACTATCACCTAATTGAGGGTTCAAACTAACATTATACAAGTCTTGTGAAGAAGGGATTCTTTTTCCAATTGGCAATTTTAAATTTATGTACATTTTCACATATACTATAAGTTTTTAATTGTAATTAGCATTTTAAAATATTATAATAAAGAATGACATGCCTTTTTTTGGCTTATTTGATAGAGGTTGCTGCGATTTCCAATTCTCATTTGCCCATATTCAACGCCTGTCTGAAAAATTGTCATCTTGTAAATGGGTAGAAATGTGTATTTGTGCTGACAAGCAAGAAATCAAATATTGGCTTGGGTCAATTTTGTGTTTAAATATCTTGTTACTCTTTTGCTAATATTTTGCTTAAAGCATTTCAGATTGGATTAGATTACTCGGCCAATTTGATTGATTATAATGTATAATAAAATTTTAACATGTCTTTATAACTGTTATATTTTCCCATTACAGTGAGGTATCTTCCAGCCCGATCAAGAAGCGACCTAAAGGTCCCGTGATCTGTACAGAAAACCCAAGTTCCGACCACACTTACAGCATTACGAAGGTCGAGGCCGACGCTGACGAATACATCCCGGGATCACCCGGCTCATCCATCGACGACGAGTACGACTTCGGCTCGGACGAGGAGATCGACGACGACGATGTGTATTACAGCGAAGTGGAAATTAACGGGGATAATCTGGACAGTGAAGGGGAGAGTGGTGTGGACGAGGTCGACGGGTGTGTGGAAAAAAGTGTACGGACTCCAAAACGACCGCGGTTAATTGACAATGTGAAGCGGAGTCGGTTAGAAGATACCAGCGAGGAAGAGAGGAAGAAAATTAAAGAGGGCGCTGATGCTCTGTTGAACTTAGCCGAGATTTGTTTATCCCGTCATGCAATGAGACCAAACAGTCCCGTGGGTTCGGAGGGGTCAGAAGGGAGTCGTAGCAGTGAAAGTAACCAGTCATAACAGAGGGTGTATTGTTATAGTGTATATAGTTCATTACTCAGACAACTCATTTAACCCTTTCCCAAATTGATAAGTTCAGACTATTTTGCAGACAACAAAATGGATGTGAATAGAGATTTATGTACAATAAAGCACAGAAAACATTGAGGCAAGAGGAGACAATGCTGTTTATCACAATTTTCTTTTGCCTCAATGTTTTCCTAAGCTATGTATTGGATTGTCAAAACCATGTCTTGTTTGGGAAAGGGTTAAATTGCCATATGTGAGATTTAAAGTGTTCCTGGATGATGAAAAATACTCAATGATAATCGTATATCATAGCCAGAACAAAAGGGTAAACTCTTCCCAAATGGAGAAATATTTGACTTGTTCTAATTTGAAGCAGTTGCAGATAATAATTCATGTAATCCAAGATGGAAAATAAAACACTACAGCTGACCTTGTGCACGGTGTATAATCACATGACTTAGAATTTTTGATAATCTTCAATAATTTTGTCAATACTTGACCAATTTGAATTCGGTTTGAAGCAGAGAAGGTGGAAAATTTTCAGGAATAACATGGGTGTTGTAGATTTTTGAAATATCAACTGATAAAAAAGTTATTGAAGATAAACCAAAATTTTGGTTTATCTTCAATAACTTTTTTTTATCAGTTGATTTTTCAAATATCAACCACGTCCATCTAATGCGTGACGTCTGTCCACATTCTCTGCTTCAAACCGAATTCAAATCAGTCCAATATTAACAGTTATTGAAGATTTTCTGAAATTTGTGTATCACGTGATTATACACCGTGTTGTGGGAAAGGTAGGAAATGATGGTTATCAGCATATTCTACTTTTCCTTCAAATATTTTATAGCTTTCTTGGGAGTCTGTTTGGAAAAGGTTTTAACAGAAACTAGAATAGCAGCTCTTTGTGTCTTATTCAAAACAACATAACGCACAATCTGATTGGTTGAAAGATGATGTCTTTCCTCTGAATGGTTGAAAGATGATGTCTTTTAGCCAATCAGATTTGAAGAAAGAAAATTTGTATTTACACTAGTTGACTAATATTAATTGTTCAAGTTTTAGATTTTAGATCAACTTAAGAATTGAGTTGACTTTTAACCAAAACTTGTTACCTTTTCACAGTTTTAATCTCAATTTCTTTTATCTATAGTTATGTTGTTAATTATGGATCGATATTGGATTAATTGTTAAGAAATCAATTGGTTTTAACAAAATATTCCGAGAAAAGGAGAAAAAACAATTTTCTAAATTTTCTCATTGTTATGATTTAGGAATAATGTTCTGGCTTTTGATTCAGGAATTAAACTTGATAGTCACTCTGTATTCAACTTTTACAAAAGTAAACATTGTCAATTCTCCAAAATCTTGTAACTACAGCTTTAAACAAGTTGTAGTCATGTGTTTTGGATGGAATATAACCTTGTAGAATTTGAATACAGAGAGACATTTTTAAAATGTTGTAGATAGACCATGTTAAACTGTTCATGGAAGTGATATTCTCTTGTTCCATTGATAACTTTGTTTATGCTTCCATGTATGCCATTAGGCACAATTTAAATTGTATATTCGTCAAATTCCTAAAACTAGAGAAAAGATCATAGTCATTATAAGAAAAATGAGTCTGGATCTGTTAAATGGGCCCTTACTGGCATTTAACCCATTACCATATGACAAAATTTTGGACTGTTCCAAATTCAAAGATGATGCAAACGGCAATTTCAAATGAATATAATTTTATAGAGTTTGGTATTTTTGTATAGAAAACATTGTAAGAAATGAAGAAATTCCTTGTCACAAGCAATTTCTTCATTCTCCACGATGTTTTCTAAAGTTTTTATTTTGAAGGGCGTCAAAAGCGTCAATGTTTGGGAATGGGTTAAGACCATTATAGATCCTGATCAGTCTGTGCATAAACACAGTAGTTTTATCAAGATCAATGTTGATCTTTAATGTTTCCTGACAAAACAGGTTTCTTGAATCAACAAGTCAAGTGTTAATACAATGATCCTGCATTAATCTTTTCGATCCTATTTTGATTATTCTCCAAGAAAAATGTAAGCAAAAAATTAAATTAAACCTGTTAATGAATATTTCTCAAGAATTTAGGAATTTGATAGATATATATTTGCCATTGTTTTGAATTTGTTGCCAGGCAACAGTTCCAAATGTCTTCCTTTTGTAATACAGTATAACCAGATCTCATGTGATTTTGTTAAGAAAAACCTGTATTTCATATAAAATTGGATTTTATTGTACGATAAAACCAAAAATTCTAGTGTGCACTTAAATAAAACCAAGGTAATCAATGAAAGATGAAAAATTGTTGTAATTATTTGCTATTTTATTCGAAAATATCATCAACTGAAAAGATTTTTGATTACTTAGTGTTAAATTGTTTTACATGTATGTTATGTACTTGTAAAAAATTGTCCCTTATATAAACTTTGATGAATTAAATTTGTATGTTTTAGAAAGTATCAGGAAGTACCATGCTAAAATGTGAAATTTTACAAAGAAAAAAAGAAATTGTTGCCTTGGTTTTTGCAAATCTGTGCCAAATATGATTTTGACATATTGTTGTAGTATAACTTTAGTGCTAATATGTGACAAAACTGCGCAATTAATAGGCCCATATTCACAGGGGATTTGATTTCAAATTGGAAAATTGAATGCTGACAAATATTGTTGATACTTTTGCTTTGTTGTTGCTAATCAAGGAAATAAAGAAAACTTGAAAAGCATTGACTGAAAAGAAAATGATAATATTGAGTATCCCATTTAAACACAATGACTCCTTTTGACTCCTCACAAGATAATGACTTTCGAAAACATCGTGGAAAATGAAGAAATTGCCTGTGACAAGCAATTTATTCATTTCCCATAGTATTTTCTACCAAAACAGACCAAAAGGAGTTGAAATTTAATTCATATGAAATTGTGGTCTGCAACATCTTTGAATTTGGAACAGTCTAAAATTTTGCTGTTTGGTAATGGGGTATGTGAAATTTGAACAACAGTGAATATGGGCCATGCAGATATTTCTTGTTGTGTTCAAAACTAGGAATTACGCAATTTTGTAACTAGTGCTCACGATTGCCATCATGTATTTTCCTCTTTCCATGATAATCATATTGATTGAAAACTTTGTTGAACCCTTTACCTAACAATTTAACTGTGACAATATCAGTGTTCTCCCCAGCCCATTAAGCTGTATAGGCCTCACTACAGCTTCATGTAAATCAGTGTAATGCCACTACAGCTTCAAAAGTACCCCTACAGCTTAATTCCTTCAAAATGATCAACAAATAGGGCGATTTCTTGGCAATTCATGTCAAAAAGTGATAAATAATGTATTCTTATAATATGAAATGTAATAATTGTGAATAAAACCAAAATGGAAAAAGAAGAAATTGCTCAAATTGAGCAATTTCTTCTTTTCCCATTATGGTTTTATTCACAATTATTTGCATGAACACAATGTATTTCAAGGTTTACCAATACTTATAATTTGCCACTACGGCTTCAAATTATTCTGGTGAGAACCCTGAATATAATTGAAATATGTCCTATTACATTCAGTCAATCAGAAATAGTCTAAGCCATGTCTCTAGGACTTTCTTATTACTGGTATATGTCACTGTTATTGGAGAGCAACAAATATTAATTGGTCTATAAAGACAAGATTGTTTCGGAGAAATGACCTTTGATATAATATTCTTTGACATAAAGACAAAGTAATTTACCAAATTCTCTTTAAATAAAATCACTGATTTCCGTTATTTGCCAGCGTTGCAATTATCAATCTTTTTCACACTTTTCTTGATATTGCAAGCTTTTCAAACAGTGATAGTTAGGTACCTATTCAAAGCAGAATGACTGTATCTAGAACGGTAGTCAGCTGTACATTTATTTTGTGCATGTCTTTGCATGCACTTTTACTCTGAAATTATCTTATAACATAGAGGAAATAATCTACTGAGAAATGGTGTAATTATTTGAAAGTAATGCTAATTGATAAGGTTTCTTGGAAACATAGTAAAAGATATTGATTGTGCCCAAGTGGATATTAAATCTGCTTTTATCACCTTGTTAATTTGGGAGATATTTAGGGGGAAATGCCATCAACCGGAAAATGTCATTTCTACCTCATTTTATTAGCGATGATTCTATGGCATTTATATGAAATACCAGTAATTTGCAAGATTTTGCGTCAATTTATTGACTTGAGTTTTATGTCCAAATCAACAAAGGCGGTCAAAATCAACAAAAATCATAAAGAAATGGGACCATAGTTCAGTTTTGTATGAAATGCTAAGTCAAAGAGATAATCAGGTTGACAGGTTCTAGTTAAACCTGCTGAATAAAACGAAATGTTAGGCAAAGGGTTCAGCTAGTTTATAGAATGTGATCATGTATACATAGTAAAATTGTTTTTGATTTGTGCAATTATGAAATTGATGACTTAGTGCAAAAATATTGTAAATGTATTTAAATGAGCTAGGATCTGGGAAAAGGACCATGAAACTATTTGAGATTAACATGGATCCAGATCAGCCTGTGCATATGCACAGCCTGATCTAGATCCATGTTGCAGATCAGACTGGACTTAGACACAGGCTGATCCGGAAACATGAGAGTCTCAAATGCTATATTCTGACTCTTTTGAGATCCCAACTCAAACAAATATCCATTTAACCCTTTCCCAAACAAGACCTGGTTTTGACGTCCCTAATAGGAAAGGCTTGGAAAACATTGCGACAAAAGTAGAAACTGCTGATAACCAGCAGTTTCTCCTTTTGTCTCAATATTTTCTGAGCTATATTATACACAATTCTTTTTTTTCAATGTCTATTTGTCGTCTGCAGCAACTTTCAAATTGGAGAGCTCTAAAATTTTGTCATTTGGGAAAGGCATAAAAGATTACAGTAGTTTTGTATCAAGCCCTCAAAATGGGGTCTGCTTCAGGGGACTGTCTGACAAATGTGTTCAAGTTTTGATTTTTTTGTTCTTTCTTCATTTAAACTTGTAGAATTGATAGACCATTTTATGCCAATAAACTTTGCCAAATAAAAGACCATCAGCATACTTGCATATTTCTTTTACTTTGATTTTTCCTTTTCATACATCATTGTAATTTGTCACCTGTCATTAAAATCTTTGGAAAATATCCGAGGATCTGATTTGCTGTAACTGAATCTGAATGGAAACTTGTAAACTGAATCTGAATGGAAACTTGTATATGAACATTCCAAATGAAACAGATTGAATCTTGATTTAAAAAAAGATGCACTTCTTACTAGATTTTAAGAAGCAATTGAAAAATGTTTGCATAGTGGTTACATTTTGTCATATAAAACTGCTAAACTTTTCTGACTGCATAAAAACGAGGAAGAACCTGTTTTCTTAGCACAGCTCTGATACCTCGAACTTTACAAATAGGGCATGTAAAATCCATTGGTCTGCAGAATTATTGTTAGAGCATATAGAGTGATTTCGCAGTATTTCTTGTGCTGATTAATTGATTTAACCCTTTCTAAACAGCAAAATTGTAGGGTGGTCTAATTTGAAAGCTGCTGCAGACCACAAAATGGATGTTACTTGATGTAAAATGTGTGAATACTATAGCACAGAAAACATTGAGGCAAAAGGAGAAAATGCTGATTATCAGCATTTTCTTCCTTTGTCTCAATGTTTTCCCAAGCCTTTTCTAATAAGGATGTCAAAACCCGGTCTTGTTTGGGAAAGGGTTAATTCAGAAGTTTAACCCCTCATCAAACAGTATCTGGTTTAGACTTCTTTAGTAGACAAGACTTTGGAAAATATTGAAGCAAAAGAAGAAAGTCCATCACTTTCTTTTCCATCAATAATTTCCGCACTATAAAATCTGCATCTCCTTTCAAGTTATTCCAGTCTCTGGTTGTTTGTGAAAGGTTTTGATTCAGAGAATTGCATTTACAAGGTGGATACAAACATAAGACAGGCACTCCTGCTTTACGGTATTCCTGCCGAGCCCGGATAGCTCAGTCGGTTACGTCGGAGTCTGTCAATCCAGGGGTCTCGAGTTCGAACCCCGGCTCGGCCAGTATCCATTCTGACATTTGACAAAAGTCATTTGTCTCTCACCAATGGGTGTGAATCATCTATGTGAGAGAGCAGCTGGAGGCTCGGTTTGGATATTGTGGTTGTACTGGTGCGAGAAATACCAGGAACCCACGGTTAGGTGCTCCAGCCGCCGCGATATGACCCTGGTAGTTGAAAACGGCGTAAAACCCCAATAAAACTAAATTTACGGTATTCCATCCATCATTAGATACCTAACACTGTGCGACTTTGAGTGTCCTCCATGGCAATGTAAATTGACAAGTGTTTCCCTTATCAATTGCCGTTGCCACAGATGACGCCTGCGCTTGCACAAAGTGATTGATATCGAATTATGTATGGAATACCTTAACATTTTTCTTGATTCTGGCATAATGATAGGGTATATTAGTATTTAGATTTCGTCACTTTAATCTGTTGAGAATTGTTAAAATCCTGCAAGCAGAGGAAGTGTACATCATTGTTCATTGAATCATATTCTTGTTAAGATTTCTTGTTAAAATTGTCCATTTGAATGATTTTGATCATCCTTGTCTCATCACAATCCTCTCTCAAACAACCACACGGTCTGATGTCATAGAAAAGAGAGTGAACCCTTGATATTTTCTGTACAATGAAATAGAACATACCCTTTTGGTTGTTTGAGAAAGGTTTGAATCATCAGTCTTGTCTTGATTTACTGTATTATTTCTGTATTGGTCAAATGTTGCTGTTTCTTTAGCATATTACCAGACTTTTTAAAACCTTAAGAAATTGCTTACAACAAAGCAAATGAGAATGAAATTTGAATTAATGTTGGTTATTATCTTTCCTGGAATTTTCCAAATGAGTTTAGCATGACAGAGCTATGATAGACTAAAACTTTGTCCGATTTTTCAAAACGATGGCTGTGAGAAATAAAAGATCTTGTGATTTGATAATTCTAAAGTAAAGTATATCACTAGAAATAATACATTAAATCATGCTTAAATTACATCTCATCATATTGGTTCAGGGATTATGTTATTGTGACAATTTTTTGCCATAATTATTATTGATTCATTGTCGGCATATTAAGAAGAAATGGTATTCATCTTCTGCAATATTTAAATGTTTGTCAAATGGTGGCATTACTTTACACTGTAAATAACCATACCATTTTAACTTTACCAGAATAATTGGATTCAGGTGTTCTTGAAAATCCTAGTTTCCAGTACTTGTTGAAAAACGCTTTAGTGACAATGTTTTGAAATCTTAAATGATGAGCAGATTCAACATAGCCATATCTCAGAAAGCATCAAACAAAGACAAACATCCTGTTTTTAGCTCCACTGGCCTTTCAGGCCAGCGGGCTATTGTCATGGCGGTGTGTCCGGCGTGCGTGCGTGCGTGCGTCCGGTCGTCAACTTTTTCTTTAAAAATCTTCTTCTCAAAAACTACTGAATGGATTTCAACCAAACTTCACAGGAATGATCCTTGGCTGACCCTCTCTTAGATTCCTTCAAAGAATATGGATTGAACCAGAATAACCTGAGTTATCTGCCCTTGAATGTCAAAAATAGCAGGTTTTGACTTTACTTTTCTTCTAAAATCTACAAATATTGAACAATCAAGACGAAACTTTGGCAGAATGATGCTGACTACAAGATCTTGCCTTGGTAAAATTTTCAGCTTGATCTGAATTTTACATCATGAGTTATGTGCCCTTGAAATTGACAGAATTGCCATTTTCGGCTGTATTTTGACTTTGTTTTCTCTCTAGCAACTACAAATATTGATTAAACAGGACAAAACTTTGACAGAATGATGCTGACTATAAGATCTTGCCTTGGTACAATTTTCAGCTTGATCTGAATTTTATAGCATGAGTTATGTGCCCTTGAAATTGCCAAAAATTGTCATTTTCGGCTCTATTTTGCTGGTTTTGACTTTATTTTTACTCTAAAATCTACAATTATTGACCAATCAAGACAAAACTTGGACAGAATATATATAAGCATTATATGCTGCCTGGGTATAATTTTCAGCTTGATCGGAATCTTACATCATGAGTTATGTGCCCTTGAATTTGACAAAATTGCCATTTTCGACTTTGTTTTCACTCTAACAACCACAAATGTTAACCAATCAAGATGATACGTGGAAAGAATCTTGTTGACAACAAGATCTTGCTTATGTGTAATTTGCAACATGATCACACTTGTAAACAATCTGAGTTATTTGCCCTTGAAATTGACAAAATTTCAGTTTTCGACACTTTTTCCACTCTTGAAGCCAAAAATATTGACTAATATAGACAAAATTTGAACTGAACGATAGTGACCTTAAGATCTTGCATTTGTTTAATTTTTGATTTGATTTTAAATATACATACTGAATCATGTGTCCTTGAATTTGGCAAAATCACAGTTTTCAATTTTATTATCGCTCTAACATCCCTAAAATAGTAGTCAATCAATTACTTTCTTTTTGCATTGACCACATGATTGCTGCTTTTGACTTTGTTTTTGCTGTAAGAACCACAAGTATTCAAAAATCTAGTCAAAACTTGGATTTGATATTAAAAGAAATTCAGGCCTGTGGAGCGACTCAAGACCTTCAGGTCTTTCTAGTTGAAAAATTGCAATTTCTCTGAATTTTGAAATCTAAAATTTTGATAGTAAGATAGGGTTAAGTAGACTTTCCAAATGACCAAAATTCAAACTTATCTAGTACATGTGCCAATGCAATATACTTGTTTGAATGTTGATGTCACTCAGACTGTGTTTCTTTTTCTGCCATATTTCTGTGTATTTGTTAATTATACGGTCCTGTAGTTGGAAAGTTTAGCTTGTTGCTGTTGACAATGCATCTCATGGGCTTTGTGCAAAGCTATTAACCCATTACCACACAAGGACTCTTTTTGACTCACCATAAAATAGCGGCTTTGGAAAACATTGTGGGAAATGAAGAAATTGCTTGTGACAAGCAATTTCTTCATTTCCCACAATGTTTTCTTAGCAAAAAGACCAAAAAATAAAAATTTCATTCTGTTGATTTTGACATATGCACCATCTTTGAATTTGGATCAGTCTAAATTTTTAGCTCCACTGGCCGACAGGCCAGCGGGCTATTGTCATGGCGGTGTGTCCGTCGTGCGTCCGTGCGTCCGTCCGTCCGTCCGTCCGTAAACTTTTTCTTTAAAAATCTTCTCCTCAGAAACTACCAGATGGATTTCAATCAAACTTCACAAGAATGATCCTTGGGTGACCCTCTCTCAGATTCCTTCAAAGAATTTGGATTGAATCAGAATAACCTGAATTATCTGCCCTTGAATGTCAAAAATAGCTGGTTTTGACTTTAATTTTACTCTAAAATCCACAAATGTTAACCAATCAATACAAAACTATAACAGAATGTTGGTGACTATAAGATCTTGCATTGGTATAATTTTCAGCTTGATCTGAATTTTACATCATGAGTTATGTGCCCTTGAAATTGACAAAATTGCCATTTTCGGCTCTATTTTGACATTGCTTTCACTCTAGCAACTACAAATATCGACCAATTAAGACAAAACAGAGACAGAATGTTGGTGACCATAAGATCTTACCTTGGTATAATTTTCAGCTTGATCTGAATTTTACATCATGAGTTATGTGCCCTTGGAATTGACAGAATTGCCATTTTCGGCTCTATTTTGACTTTGTTTTCACTCTAGCAACTACAAATATTGACAAATCAAGACAAAACTTGTACAGAATGTTGGTGACCATAAGATCTTGCCTTGGCATAATTTTCAGCTTGATCTGAATTTTACATCATGAGTTATGTGCCCTTTAAATTGACAAAATTGCCATTTTCGACTCTATTTTGACTTTGTTTTCATTCTAGCTACTACAAAATTTTGACCAATCAAGACAAAATTTGTACATAATGTTGGTGACTATAAGATCTTGCCTTGGTGTAATTTTCAGCTTGATCTGAATTTCATATGAGTTATGTGCCCTTGAAATTGACAAAAATTGCCATTTTCGGCTTTATTTTCACTTTTGCAACCATTAGTATTAACTAATCAATACAGAACTTTCACAGAAGTCTTACTGACCATACGATCTTACTTGCTTGTTATTTTCAGCTTGTTCATGCATTTGCTTGTTTGCGCAGCCTGAACCTTTGAAATTGCATTCAACAAGACAAACAATCAGGCCTGTGGAGCGCTTCCAGGCCGCCAGGACTGTCTAGTTAGTTAATTGTTGGCCATGTTGGAAAATGTTTGGAAAATGTTGTAACTACAGCTTAAATAAAACTAGTTACAGTGTTTTCGAATATAGCTGATGATATAAAACATTAATGGCTGCTTCCTTTGACAACCTTATAACTGCAGCTTAAAACAAGCTTTAAACAAGCTGCAGTTATGTGGTTTTCAAAGAAAACCGATGATATACTTAAAATAGTTTTGTGCAAGGTCATTGATAAATATTACATGCATTTAAGATAGTTTTCACCTAAACTCAAACTACAATTGATCATGCTCTGTCATTAAGACCAAATGATAAAAAACATGTCTTCCAGTTTTGTATATAGAATTTGTTATTGTCATATTTAGCTTCTTTCTAAACTTTTTAAAAGTATAGTAGGATTATAGATAAAGATCAGTCTGCACATTTTGAACCTGATTTCTTGAAAATTTTACAAATCTTCACACAATGAGACAAAGAAATATTTTATGTTGTATCTTTTCTTTAAATGCCTTGTAACCGCTACTTGTTTGAAGTTGCAGGTATGAGATTTTGAAGAAAAGTGACAATGAGTTGAATATTGTTACTGAGAAACAACTGAATAATTCAATTGATTGACCAAACAATGTTTTGGTCAACATCCATAATTAGTAAATTGTAGTCATTTTACATACAAAAAAACTTGCACATTTTTGAAATTATTAAGTAGTTTTAGCCTTGTTAAGAAGTCATACTGTTATCAAAATCAAATGTTGAGAAAACAAAGAAAATGTTTGTCATTTTTTGGTGCAATAAGGCATTTTATTAAAAATCATGTAATAAACTGTACAAAATGAAAAACAATAAAATCAGAACACTAAATAGATGTATTATTGTTGTTCTATATCAAGCTTTTCCAAGATGGATAAGGCAGCTTTTATCCTATTCCCACACAATGAGCCGAGCCCGGATAGCTCAGTCGGTTACGTCGGAGTCTGTCAATCCAGGGGTCTCGAGTTCGAACCCCGGCTCGGCCAGTATCCATTCTGACATTTGACAAAAGTCATTTGTCTCTCACCTATGGGTGTGAATCATCTATGTGAGAGAGCAGCTGGAGACTCGGTTTGGATATTGTGGTTGTACTGGTGCGAGAAATTCCAGGAACCCGCGGTTAGGTGCTCCAGCCGCCGCGATATGACCCTGGTAGTTGAAAACGGCGTAAAACCCCAATAAACTCAAACCCACACAATGACTTTTTACTCGCTACAAGGTGATGGTTGTGGAAAATGAAGAAATTGCTTGTCACAAGCAATTTCTCGATTTTTCACAATGTTTTCTACCCAAAAAGACCAATAAATTATGAATTCTAGTCACTTGAAATTGTAGGGGCGTCCGTGGCCGAGTGGTTAGAGTCGCTGACTCAGGATCACCTGCCCCTCACCTCTGTTGGTTCGAATCCCGGCAGGGACGTATGAACTTTCATGTGAGGAAGCTATCCAGCTGGCTTGCGGAACGTCGGTGGACACCCAGGTGCTCACTTGGGGTCTTCCTCCACCATTCAAAGCTGGAAACAGGTCAAAAGAAGGGAGTTCCTTCCTGGGCACGCCCAGTCTACTACTCGGTCATATGGGCAACCGGCAACCGAGGATAAATTACTTAAAACAATACTTGAAATTGTTGTCTGCAGCATCTTTGAATTTAGACTGATCTAAAAGTTAGTCGTCTGGTAACCGGTTATGCAGTGATAATGCGCTGGGGTTGCTGGTTCAAACCTCAGCCATCCCAGACTTGCGGATAAGGTTTCAGCCCTTCCTCAAATTACTGAATTTGGACCTGTCGTTATTCAAAGGTGTTGCAGATGACAAAATTAAACCTTTCCCAAATGACAAGATTTTAGGGTGATCCACTTCAAAAACTGCCAAAAATGACAAGAGGGAAGTTATTAAAGACAGAATTTGTGTAAAATATGGCACAGAAAATATTGAGACAAAAGGAGAAACTGCTGGTTATCAGCAGTTTCTTCTTTTGTCTCAATGTTTTCCCAAGCCATTTCTATTAGGGACGTCAAAACCAGGTCTTGTTTGGGAAAGGGTTAATGTAGTAAAAGTCATAATATTTGAACATCATCACCATAGATGGAAAGTATCGAGGTAAAAGTAGAAAATGCTGATCATCATTCTTTTCCTCTCAATGTTTTCCAAAACCTATTTGAGAGACTAAAACCTGGATTGTCCTACCATCATTAGTTTGCGACCATATGGCAGTTTGTAGTGCATCTGCCACTCACTTGATTCAATCCCCGGCCACAGCAAATATCCTTTCTGACAAAAATGTCACCCACCAATGGTTTGATATAGTTAACCCTTTCCCAAACGACAAAATTTTAAGATGGTCCAATTTGAAAGCTGCTGCAGACGACAAAGTAAATGACCAATAAGGGCCAAAATGTTTGTTATAGCCAAGAAAATATTGAGGCAAAAGGAGAAACTGCTGGTTATCAGCAGTTTCTTCTTTTGTTTCAATGTTTTCCCAAGCCATACTGTACACCAGGATAAGTTCGCGCCAAGAAATGTTCGCGTTTTTATGCACTCGGGCTTGTTCGCGGCGTTTTAAGTTTGCGGATCAATGCTGTCTGCGAATCGCGCGAAACAAAACACGCTATGGTGGAATTGAAAAATTGATATGTTGAATAATATGGGGAATCGGATAATTACATATTGAATTATGACTGTATTTACGATATTTTAGTCGCCATTGACAGTTTGGTCGAAGTAAGTTTCAATCGACCCATTGTTTTATTTCACACTTTATACTTTATAGTATACTGGATTATACTTCACACCAAAAAAATTGAGTATTTACCTATAGCGTCGAGAAGCGATAATGACAGTTTTATTCATTATCATCGAAGGACAATTCAAACCTCGTAGCTGTGGCTAATTTCAAACTACAGTTACGAGGTTTTAAACGTCAAACGACGTTTGCTATCATACTCGGCATTCGAATGCCAAACGACCCCTTTTCTCAATTTCAAGCAGGTATGTCTAGTTGTCGTAGTTGAACAAGTTTATTTTTCTATGTCGTGTTTTTCGATATGCCACAATATCTATATAATTATTTTGGGATAAAAACGAAAGTAGTCTGAAATGAAGAAAACTTTTAACTTACATTCTGTTATGAAAAAGCTATTTCTCTTGTTTACATAGTAACGAATACGTCTAGTGTAAATAAAACATCTCCCCATAGGTTTTCCCGAAACAAAAAAACTTTCAAAGCGATTAAAGTTCGCGTTTTTATTGAAAGTAGCCTATTCGCGGCGATTTAAGTTCGCGGATCACACCCACCCGCGAAAGACCCTAACTTAAAAAGCGCGAAATAATTTCCTGGTTTACAGTATTTATAATGGACGTCAAAACCAGGTCTTGTTTGGGAAAGGGTTAAGCTATGTGGGTGAGCAGCTGGGGGCTAAATTAGGGTGTTGTGGTAGTACTGTTATGAGAAACAACATATATCTATGGTTAGGTGCTCCAGCCACCACGATAATGATGATAGCAGTTGAAAAACGGCATATAACCCCAATAAGCGAACACATCTCCATTACCTTGGCTGAACACGATATATGCTAGGAGCCTAGATCAGATGGTAACATATACAACAAGAGTGCCATGGTCACAATATACGCCGCCCCAGGGACTAAGTTTTAAGGGGGCATAACTCAGGCAAAAATCAATGAACCATAAAATCCTTCCTTCATGCACATCTACCAATTGAGGTGATAACATTGACCAAGTTTCAAGAAGATCCAGCCAGAAACTTAGGAGGAGTTGCGTTGACAAGAAAAGTGGATGGACGGACAGATGGAGAAGATGACGCCAATATACGTCCGCCTCCAGCGGCGTATAAAAATCCATAATATAAATGCTATAGCAGCAGTTAAGACAGGATTTGCATACAACATAGCACAGAAAATATTAGGGTAAAAGGAGAAAATGATTGTACTTTTTGCTTCAATGTTTTCCTATGAAGGATGTCAAAATCAGGTCTTGTTACGGTTAGGGAAAATGTTAAAACTTCCCAAACAATGACATCCCTATCAGAAAGCTCTCGAAAGCATTGAGCCAGCATTTTCTCCTTTTCTATGCTGTAATGCTTTGGTTAAGTTTTCAGGTGCAAGTTTCTCAAATCTCCGTTTCTACTAATGGTATAGTTCTAAAACTTTGCCTCTGTGACCATAATATCAGCCTCTAGATATACATTTGTCACTCGGACTTGTAATTAGGTGGATTTTTTTATCCTTTTTGGACTGAAAATTTTTCACTGTCCACCACTTGATAGTTTCACTTTGCTGTCCTGAGACAGCTCTTGTTTCGCCTGCAGACTCTTTCAAACCAGAGCAGTCTGCAATTATGGAAAGCGCTAGGTTGTCCTAATGGCCCGTATATCTTTGTAATATTTATCAATCCAGGGTCGTTGGTTTGAACCCCGGCTCTACCGATATCCTTTCTGACATTAGACATTTGTCTCTGACCGATGGCAGTGAGAGAGCAGCTCGAGACTTGGATTGAACATTTTTGTAGTACATTGTACTGCTGAGTGAAATACCAGGGAAATTGTTAAACTCAATCATTCCATCAAACTAAATGATTCACTATTCTGGTCTGTGAAGATCTGCTTGTACCACGTGGGATGCATTTTCTAATTCGCGATTGCTGAGCCTGAATAGCTCAGTTGGTATTGTTAGTATTACCAATCCAGGGAGGTTGGTTTGAATCGACGCTCAGCCAATATCCTTTCTGACATTTGACAAGTTATTTGTTTCACCATTGGATGAATTGGTGAATTTTCTCTAATTCAAGGGCAGATAACTATTGAAGTTATCTGAATTTCAACGGTGGCATGCACAGTATAGTCTAATTATTGACTTGAACCGGATGAATATGTAATGAGTAATTGTGACACGGAATAATCAATACTCACCAGTAATCCTCACTGTCAAGCAGAGTCGACAGTTTCCATAAGCATTATTACTTTGTATTGTGCACATGCTTCTCGTGCCAACATATGTTGGAGAGTGATTATTTTCCATTACAATTACTCATTGCATTTTCCACAGGTTCAGGTCAATATTTACGGACAATAGTTTCATTGTGGATTGTTTGATAATCTTCAATGCACAAGAAATTGCTAATGGCCAGACAACCAAGGTCTAAAGCATAATACCATCCTTCGGGATGCAACAAAATACAATGTACAAAATCAAATTTCTTAAAGCACTTTAATTTCATGTAGGTAAAAAATCTGAATAAAAATTTTATAATTTGACATTTACATGTATAAACAACAAGAGGACCATGATGGTCCTATATCGCTCACCTGAACCAAAATGATATGAGCAACATTTTTGTTCAATTCAATTGATATTTATGACTTTAAGACTGAAAACGAACTTATGATCAATAACGTTGTGAAAATCAAACTCATCCGAGATGTAACGGTGCCCAACATTGTGTCAAAGTTTTGCTTTGAATGATGAATAATTGTAGATTCTAGAGTATAAACAAGGTCGATAACCACCGAAAACAGCATTTTATCAAATTCAAGGGCACATAACTCTCGACTTTCTGATCAGATCCATTTGAAAATCCAACTCATCCAAGATCTTATGGTCCCCAAGAATGTGTCCAAGATTTGTCTTGATTGGTCAATAATTGTAGATTCTAGAGTGTAAACAAGGTCGAAAACAGCCAAAAACAGCAATTTTGTCAAATTCAAGGGCACGCAACTCTCGATTTTCTGATCAGATCAGACTGGAAATCATCCTGAACAGAGATCTTATGGTCCCAAACATTGTGTCCAAGCTTTGTCTTGATTGATTGATAATTGTAGATTCTAGAGTGTAAACAAGGTCGAAAACAGCCGAAAATGGCAATATCGTCAAATTCAGGGGCACATAACTCTGGACTTTCTGATCAGATCAAACTGAAAATCAAGCTCATCCGAGATCTTATGGTCCCCAACATTGTGTCCAAGTTTTGTTTTCATTGATTGATAATTGTAGATTCTAGAGTGTAAACAAGGTCGAAAACAGCCGAAAATGGCAATTTTCAAGGGCACGTAACTCTTGACTTACTCATCAGATCAAATAGAAAATCGAACTCATCCGAGATGTTATGGTCCCCAACATTGTGTCCAAGTTTTGTATTGATTGATATATAATTGTAGATTCTAGAGTGTAAACAAGGTCGAAGACAGCCGAAAATGACAATTTTGTCAAATTCAAGGGCACATAACTCTGGACTTTCTGATTAGATCAGACTGAAAATCGAACTCATCCAAGATCTTATGGTCCCAAACATTACGTCTTAGTTTTGTCTTGATTGATCAATAATTGTAGATTCTACAGTGTTAACAAGGTCAAAACCAGCCGAATATGGCAATTTTGTCAAATTCAAGGGCACATAACTCTGGACTTTCTGATCAGATCATACTGAAAACCAAACTCATCCGAGATCTTATGGTCTCCAACATTGTCTCCAAGTTTTGTTTTGATTGATCAATAATTGTAGATGCTAGAATGTAAACAAAGTCAAAAACGGCTTTTTTGGACATTCAAGGGCAGATAACTCAGCACATTCTGGTCCGATCTGGCCCATAATCGAACTCATCCGAGAACTTATGACCATACTTGTTTTGACTAAGTTTGATCAAGATTGATTAATATTTGTGGATGCTAGAGCGTAAACACCAAATTGTGGACGGACAGACGGACAGACGGACGGACGGACAGACGGACGACGGACAAAAAGCGATCACAATAGCTCACCTTGAGCACTTTGTGCTCAGGTGAGCTAATAATTTTGTGATCTGAAACAGCTTTCATGTTGGAAGTTTTACACTTTGCAGTTTAACCCATTACCAAACAACAAATTTTAGCCTAGTCCAAACTCATAGGTGTTGCAGACAACAATTTCCATTGAACAAAATTTAACATTTTTTGGTCTTTCTTGGTAGAAAACATTGTGGGAAATGAAGAAATTGCTTGTCACAAGCAATTTCTTCATTTTCCACAATGTTTCCCAAATCCTTTATTCTGTGGGGCGTCCAAAAGCGTGTGGGAAAGGGTTAAGAAAGAACTTCCTTTCCCAAACAAAATCTGGTTTTGATATCCCTACGAAAAAAGTCATTGAACATTGAGGCAAAAACATTTTCTCTTTTTGCCATTATATTTTTTGTGCTACACTTTACTGTAATTCCATCTTTATCATAATCCATTTTCTCATCTGAAACAGCTTTCAATTCAGAAAAGTCTAAATCTTTGCACTTTGCGAAAGAGTTGAAATTAACCCATTACTAGACAGCAAAATTTTAGACTAGACCGAAGTCAAAGTTAATTTTCAAGTTAATGGAATTTGATACATTTAGCCTCGCTGAATAGAAAACAATGTGGAAATGAAGAAATTGCTTTTCACAAGCAATTCGTCGGTGTAAATGCAAAACCTTGTTTGTCGATTGGTGCGATTTTAAAAGTACAAACTTGTTTGCCCTGTGTGGACGATTTTCGCGGTTTTGAGATATTTTGACCGATCAGTATTATTGACACATTATTTGTGAACAATATGTCCAAATTTCAAGCAAGACAATTCAGTTTGGGAAAAGTTACTACACTTTTTTCCGTCCCCTTTGAAATTTTCCAAAACCGAGATACGAGGTTTTGCATTTACAACGACGAATTTCTTCATTTTTCAAATCGAACTTGTTGGGCGTCAAAAGGCGTCATCAATGACTCATTATGTGGGATGGGTTAAGCACTTTGCTACAAGCACATGAACCAAAATGAGCACTGGTTAAGACATCCCTATCAGAAAGTGTTTGGAAAACATTTTGAAGAAAAGGCTAGTTACCAGGATTTTCTGAATGACAGCATTTTCCATCCATCCAGAATGACTTAAATCTGACGGTCAGATTAACCCTTTCCCAACACGACCAAATTTTAGGGTGACCCACTTCCAAAACTGCCACAAATGACAAAATGGACGTTATTAAAGATAGGATTTGTGTAAAATACGGCACAGAAAATATTGAGACAAAAGGAGAAACTGCTGGTTATCAGCAGTTTCTTCTTTTGTTTCAATGTTTTCCCAAGCCTTTTATATTAAGGACGTCAAAACCTGTTTCATTAAAATATTTTAGACGCATTTTTGTCTTACTGATGACTTACGACAGGTTTAGGGCAAGAAATATGTATCAACAAGAATTGTCCGCGGACAATAAAGCTCGCCCAAACGAGAGCTTGTCACAAAGAAAAGTCATTTCCTAGGTCAAGGTAAAAAGGTCATGGCCCAAAATGAAATTTTGTAAAAGTAGGTCAAGCTCCATGGTCAAGGTCACAAAGTCACAGGTCATGGTCAAATGTGAACTGTGTTGGAATGAGGTGTCCGTGTGTGAAATATCAAGGCTGTAGGTGTAAAAGGACATGAGTTATAGGCCAAGTTAAAGTTTTTTGAAAGTAGGTCAAACTCCAAGGTCAAGGTACAAGGTCACCGTCAAATGTGAACCATGTTGGTAGGTGTCCATGTGTGAAATATCAAGGCTGTAGGTGCAAAAGGACATGAGATATAGGCCAGGTTAAAGTTTTTTAAAAGTAGGTCAAACTCCAAGGTCAAGGTCACCAGGTCCAAGGTCATGGTCAAATGTGAAAAGTGTTGGTAGGAGGTGTCATTGTGTGAAATATCAAGGCTGTAGGTGTAAAAGGACATGAGATAAAGGCCAGGTTAAAGTTTTTTAAAAGTAGGTCAAACTTCAAGGTCAAGGTCACCAGGTCCAAGGTCATGGTCAAATATGAAAGGTCTTGGTGGGAGGTGTCCATATGTGAAATATGAAGGCTGTAGGTGTAAAAGGACATGAGCTATAGGCAAGGTTAAAGTCTTTTAAAAGTAGGTCAAACTCCAAGGTCAAGGTCACAAGGTCCATGGTCATGGTCTAATGTGAATCATGTTCGTAGGAGGTGTCCATGTGTGAAATATCAAGGCTGTAGGTGTAAAAGGACATGAAATATAGGCCAGGTTAAAGTTTTTTAAAAGTAGGTCAAACTCCAAGGTCAAGGTCACAAGGTCCAAGGTCATGGTCAAATGTGAATGGTGTTGGTAGGAGGTGTCCATATGTGAAATATCAAGGTTGTAGGTGTAAAAGGACATGAGATGTAGACCAGGTTAAAGTTTTTTTAAAGTAGGTCAAACTCCAAGGTCAAGGTCATGAGGTCAAAGGTCATGGTCAAATGTAAATGGTGTTGGTAGGAGGTGTCCATATGTGAAATATCAAGGCTGTATGTGCAATAGGGCATAAGATATAGGCCAGGTTAAAGTTTTTTTAGGCCAGGTTAAAGTTTTTAAAAGTAGGTAAAACTCCAAGGTCAAGGTCACAAGGTCAAAGGTCATGGTCTCAAATGAAAGGTCTTGGTGAGAGGTATCCACATGTGAGATATGAAGGCTGTAGGTGTAATATGGCATGAGATATAGGCCAGGTTAAAGTTTTTTGAAACGGTCAAAAAGTGGGTCAAACTCCAAGGTCAAGGTCACAAGGTCAAAGGTCATGGTCTCAAATTAAAGGTCTTGGTTAGAGGTACCCACAGGTGAAATATGAAGGCTGTATCTCTAACAGGGCATGAGATATGGGCCAGGTTAAAGTTTTTGCGGACGCTGACGCCGACGCCGACGCTGACGCCGACATCCGGGGGTATGACAATAGCTCTTCCGAGACTATCGTCCCGGGCGAGCTAACAATATATCAATAACTGCGTTACATGTTTGTTGTTTCAACCGATATCTAAGACATCAGTAAGTCAAAAATATGTTTTAAATATTTTGATGAAACTGGCCCCAGGTCTTGTTTGGGAAAGGGTCAAGTTTGAAAAGTCCAAACTTTATAGTTTGAGAAAGGTTGTCACAATGAAGCAGAGGTGCAGTCTGATCTTGGTCTATACTGTATAAGCATGGTTTTTGAAAGGGATAGCCCCTTCCCAAACAAGACCTGGTTTTGATGTCGCTTTTAGGAAAGGCTTAGGAAAACATTAAGACAAAAGAAGAAAATGCTGATAATCAGAATTTTCTCCTTTATAATCCGCATTTTCACCCTTTTGTCTCAACATTTTCCATGCTATATTGCACACAAATCCAATGTAAATCAACATCAATTTAGTGGTCTGCAGTAGCTTTTGAATTAGACTGCCCTAGAATTTTGCAGTTTTGGTATGAGTTAAGTTACACACATTGCCAGCAGCATATTTTCCTCCTCCAGTCCGAGTACAGGTATCAAGCTGAAACACATGGATCCCAAGCGCATCACCTCCAGAGCTGAACTAATTGCTGCAAAAGAAAGTAAATTGTGACCAATCTTGCCAGAAGGGACCTGAACTAACTGCTGCAAAAGAAAGTAAATTGTGATCAATCTTGCCAGAAGGGACCTGAACTAATTGCTGCAAAAGAAAGTAAATTGTGATCAATCTTGCCAGAAGGGACCTGAACTGATTGCTACAAAAGAAAGTAAATTGTGATCAATCTTGCCAGAAGGGACCTGAACTGATTGCTACAAAAGAAAGTAAATTGTGATCAATCTTGCCAGAAGGGACCTGAACTAATTGCTGCACAAGAAAGTAAATTGTGACCAATCTTGCCAGAAGGGACCTGAACTAATTGCTGCAAAAGAAAGTAAATTGTGGCCCATCTTGCCAGAAGGGACCTGAACTGATTGCTACAAAAGAAAGTAAATTGTGACCAATCTTGCCAGAAGGGACCTGAACTAATTGCTGCAAAAGAAAGTAAATTGTGACCAATCTTGCCAGAAGGGACCTGAACTGATTGCTACAAAAGAAAGTAAATTGTGACCAATCTTGCCAGAAGGGACCTGAACTAATTGCTGCAAAAGAAAGTAAATTTCGACCAATCTTGCCAGAAGGGACCTGAACTAATTGCTGCAAAAGAAAGTAAATTTTGACCAATCTTGCCAGAAAGGACCTGAACTAATTGCTGCAAAAGAAAGTAAATTGTGACCAATCTTGCCAGAAGGGACCTGAACTAATTGCTGCAAAAGAAAGTAAATTGTGACCAATCTTGCCAGAAGGGACCTGAACTGATTGCTGCAAAAGAAAGTAAATTGTGACCAATCTTGCCAGAAGGGACCTGAACTAATTGCTGCAAAAGACAGTAAATTGTGATCAATCTTGCCAGAAGGGACCTGAACTAATTGCTGCAAAAGAAAGTAAATTGTGACCAATCTTGCCAGAAGGGACCTGAACTAATTGCTGCAAAAGACAGTAAATTGTGACCAATCTTGCCAGAAGGGACCTGAACTAATTGCTGCAAAAGACAGTAAATTGTGATCAATCTTGCCAGAAGGGACCTGAACTGATTGCTGCAAAAGAAAGTAAATTGTGACCAATCTTGCCAGAAGGGACCTGAACTAATTGCTGCAAAAGAAAGTAAATTGTGACCAATCTTGCCAGAAGGGACCTGAACTGATTGCTGCAAAAGAAAGTAAATTGTGACCAATCTTGCCAGAAGGGACCTGAACTAATTGCTGCAAAAGAAAGTAAATTGTGATCAATCTTGCCAGAAGGGACCTGAACTAATTGCTGCAAAAGAAAGTAAATTGTGACCAATCTTGCCAGAAGGGACCTGAACTAATTGCTGCAAAAGAAAGTAAATTGTGATCAATCTTGCCAGAAGGGACCTGAACTAATTGCTGCAAAAGAAAGTAAATTGTGACCAATCTTGCCAGAAGGGACCTGAACTAATTGCTGCAAAAGAAAGTAAATTGTGACCAATCTTGCCAGAAGGGACCTGAACTAATTGCTGCAAAAGAAAGTAAATTGTGACCAACCTTGCCAGAAGGGACCTGAACTGATTGCTGCAAAAGTAAATTGTGACCTATCTTGTCAGAAAGGACCTGAACTAATTGCTGAAAAAGAAAGTAAATTGTGACCAATCCTGCCAGAAGGGACCTGAACTAATTGCTGCAAAAGAAAGTAAATTGTGACCTATCTTGTCAGAAAGGACCTGAACTAATTGCTGAAAAAGAAAGTAAATTGTGACCAATCCTGCCAGAAGGGACCTGAACTAATTGCTGCAAAAGAAAGTAAATTGTGACCAATCTTGCCAGAAGGGACCTGAACTGATTGCTGCAAAAGAAAGTAAATTGTGACCAACCTTGCCAGAAGGGACCTGAACTGATTGCTGCAAAAGTAAATTGTGACCTATCTTGTCAGAAAGGACCTGAACTAATTGCTGCAAAAGAAAGTAAATTGTGACCAATCTTGCCAGAAGGGACCTGAACTAATTGCTGAAAAAGTAAATTGTGACCAATCTTGTCAGAAGGGACCTGAACTGATTGCTGCAAAAGAAAGTAAATTATGACCAATTTTGCCAGAAGGGACCTGAACTAATTGCTGCAAAAGAAAGTAAATTGTGACCAACCTTGCCAGAAGGGACCTGAACTGATTGCTGCAAAAGAAAGTAAATTGTGACCAATCCTACCAGAAGGGACCTGAACTAATTGCTGCAAAAGAAAGTAAATTGTGACCAATCTTGCCAGAAGGGACCTGAACTGATTGCTGCAAAAGAAAGTAAATTGTGACCAATCTTGCCAGAAAGGACCTGAACTAATTGCTGCAAAAGAAAGTAAATTGTGACCAATCCTGCCAGAAGGGACCTGAACTGATTGCTGCAAAAGAAAGTAAATTGTGACCTATCTTGTAAGAAAGGACCTGAACTAATTGCTGAAAAAGAAAGTAAATTGTGACCAATCTTGTCAGAAAGGACCTGAACTGATTGCTGCAAAAGAAAGTAAATTGTGACCAATCTTGCCAGAAGGGACCTGAACTAATTGCTGCAAAAGAAAGTAAATTGTGACCAATCCTGCCAGAAGGGACCTGAACTGATTGCTGCAAAAGAAAGTAAATTGTGAACAACCTTGCCAGAAGGGACCTGAACTGATTGCTGCAAAAGAAAGTAAATTGTGACCAATCTTGCCAGAAGGGACCTGAACTGATTGCTGCAAAAGAAAGTAAATTGTGACCAATCTTGTCAGAAGGGACCTGAACTGATTGCTGCAAAAGAAAGTAAATTGTGACCAATCTTGTCAGAAGGGACCTGAACTGATTGCTGCAAAAGAAAGTAAATTGTGACCAACCTTGCCAGAAGGGACCTGAACTGATTGCTGCAAAAGAAAGTAAATTGTGACCAATCTTGCCAGAAGGGACCTGAACTGATTGCTGCAAAAGAAAGTAAATTGTGACCAACTTGCCAGAAGGGACCTGAACTGATTGCTGCAAAAGAAAGTAAATTGTGACCAATCTTGTCAGAAGGGACCTGAACTGATTGCTGCAAAAGAAAGTAAATTGTGACCAATCTTGTCAGAAGGGACCTGAACTGATTGCTGCAAAAGAAAGTAAATTGTGACCAACCTTGCCAGAAGGGACCTGAACTGATTGCTGCAAAAGAAAGTAAATTGTGACCAATCTTGTCAGAAGGGACCTGAACTGATTGCTGCAAAAGAAAGTAAATTGTGACCAATCCTGCCAGAAGGGACCTGAACTGATTGCTGCAAAAGAAAGTAAATTGTGACCAATCTTGTCAGAAGGGACCTGAACTAATTGCTGCAAAAGAAAGTAAATTGTGACCAATCTTGTCAGAAGGGACCTGAACTGATTGCTGCAAAAGAAAGTAAATTGTGACCAATCTTGTCAGAAGGGACCTGAACTGATTGCTGCAAAAGAAAGTAAATTGTGAACAACCTTGCCAGAAGGGACCTGAACTGATTGCTGCAAAAGAAAGTAAATTGTGACCAATCTTGTCAGAAGGGACCTGAACTGATTGCTGCAAAAGAAAGTAAATTGTGACCAATCTTGCCAGAAGGGACCTGAACTGATTGCTGCAAAAGAAAGTAAATTGTGACCAACCTTGCCAGAAGGGACCTAAACTAATTGCTACAAAAGAAAGTAATTTGTGACCAATCTTGCCAGAAGGGACCTAAACTAATTGCTGCAAAAGAAAGTAAATTGTGACAAATCTTGCCAAAAGGGACCTGAACTAATTGCTGCAAAAGAAAGTAAATTGTGACCAATCCTGCCAGAAGGGACCTGAACTGATTGCTGCAAAAGAAAGTAAATTGTGACCAATCTTGCCAGAAGGGACCTGAACTAATTGCTGCAAAATAAAGTAAATTGTGACCAATCATGCCAGAAGGGACCTTCTGGGAAGTGTGACAAGTATCAATCGTAGTTAGGCTGTGCAGACAGACTAGGATCAAAACACCAAGATATAGAGGATAATTGTTTGTTTCAGTGTAAGATCGATTTATATTTCATTGAGTGAACAACAAAAGCTTTATTTTCACGAGTGGCGAAGCCACATGTGAAAATGTAGCTTTCGTTGTTCACGAAATGAAATATAAATCGACCTTACACGAAAAACTATTATTCTATTTCTTTAATGCAAAAATTAGACAAAATGCTAAATTTTTATGACACATTTTCTTAAAGCGTGTCATTTTGCATGTGACTGCTATGCAATGGTTATCATGACGTCACTTATTTGGTCCTGTCTAGATAACGTCAGATAGGGTGAAATGAACGAAAGCCGGGCACAAGTTTTTGATAATTTCACTGGATAAGCGGTGAGTTTATCAAATGATAATCTACCGTTATTTCTCAATAATCCACTGAAAAGCATTAAAGAAAATGTTCTTAATCTAGAAAACCCCTTTTCACAGACAGAATACATTAACCTATTACCAGATGGCAAACTTTAGACTGGTCTAAATCAAAGATGTTGCAGATGACAATTTCAAGTGAATGAAACTTTTACCTTTTCTTTGGACTTTTGGGGGTAGAAACAAGCAATTTCTTCATTTACCACAACATTTTCAAAGACTTCTAGAGCATGAAAAAGTGCCATTATGTTGTAATGGTTAAAATAACACGCAATTTCTCCTTTTGCCTATATTTCTGTACTTTGCTACATTGTAAACAAATCCTTCCTGTATCGAAATCTATTATGTTGTTGTAAATGCTTTGAAATTGGAGCAGTCTAAATGTTTCCTGTTTAGGAAAGTTATTTCTAAATCCTTTCCCAAACAAGACCGTGTTTTGATGTCCCTAATATAACAGGCTTGGGAAAACATTGAAACAAAAGAAGAAACTGCTGATAACCAGCAGTTTCTCCTTTTGTCTCAATGTTTTCTATGCTACTGTAAAATCAGATATTTTCGCTGGGCCAAAAGTTTACGAATTTTTAAATTTGAAGCGGTTCGCGAGGGTAAAAGTTTGCGAAAAACAAAACCTGTGAACCATGTGGTTTAATTTTCACGAAAATAAAATCATCAACTATCATCAACTATCGGTTTTGTGTTAAAAACTTTTATTTTTACAGCCGTTCTTCATATTAATAACACGATACGTAAGAAATACCAGATGCCCCTACTTGTTTAAAAAGGTCTCACGTAATCCGTAATCCTTTAATCCTTTAATCATGTACGTGACTACATTTTCATACCAAACACTGTTCATCTTCTGTAGATTAATAAAATCATATCACGATAATTCAGATCGAATACATTCAGCAGTCTGTATTTGTTCTATAGATCTTGTTTAAAGTATGGAAAACTGCATAACATAACTGTTAATTGCTGACAAACAATGCCTGTCAAAATCGTATGTCGCTCTATTGACTACATTTCACACCTTTTGTTACAGGTGTAACCAAACAGCCCTGATGATATTTGATGTATTCAAGGCCCATCGCAGCGAAGGTTTATTGGAAATTTAATAGAATGCGAACATTAAAGTCGTTTGTCTAGTTTGATTGCATTATTTACTCGTTTTACATTGTACGATAAAACCAAAACAATTCCGAAAATCAAAGTAATGGCGGACGGACGGTGCGTTCTTGTAGGATCATTGCATTTGCTCCCAGGCAATATGTTCAAGTGGCTAAATGTTTACGAATTAATCATTGCATTTGCTCACAGGCAATATATTCACGTGGCTAAATGTTTACGAATTTATTGGTTTCGCGAACATAGCGAAGATTAATCCCTAGCGAACATTTCTAATTTTACAGTATATCATACATAAATTTAACCACAATCAACATCCATTTTGCTGTCTTCAACATCTTTTGAATTGGACCACTCTAAAAATTCGTCGTTCAGGAAAGGGCTAATAGACATTCTATTACAGGAGAATGTAGACTTGAATGAATTTTGTGTTACATAATAATATAGACTATCCATTTTACAATATTTCATAGCAACTTTCTAGCATAGTCAAAATGTCAAGTGTTACAGGTGAAAATAGTTATGCAAATTGATGTAGAAAATATCCATGTGATGGCATAAAAAACCTCGAAGGAAAAGGAGAACAAAAGTTGTCCTCGGACAACTTAGCTCGCCTATATGGGAGCTTGTCACACAAACAGCTAATTTTTTAAAAGTAGGTCAAACTCCAAGGTCAAGGTCAAGGGTTATGGTCCCAAATGAAAGGTCTTGGCAGGAGATATCCATGTGTGAAATATCAAGGCTCTATCAATAATAGTGCATGAGATATAGGCCAGGTTAAAGTTTTTCAAAAGTAGGTCAAACTCCAAGGTCAAGGTCACTAGGTCAAAGGTCATGGTCCCAAATGAAAGGTTTTGTCGAGATGTATCCATGTATGAAATATCAAGGCTGTATCTCTAATAGTGCCTGACATATAGGCCAGGTTAAAGTTTTTCAAGTGAAGACGGGACGGGACGGTACGTGACGCCGACACTAGGGCTGTGACATTAGCTCCCCAAACATAAAGTCCCGGCTCGCTAAAAAGCTGGTTATCATTCTTCTTTTCTTGCAAGGTTTTCTAAATCCATGTAAAACAAGACATGTTTTTGAAACATGAATGCCCATGAAATGGCCAATATTAAGTTTTCGGACAGACAGACTGACAGGCAGACACAAGTAAAACAATACGCCCCAAACTTTCCATACAGGGTTTGTAAAAATACATACCTTTCATCAATTCAGCATATTTGAACTTGGTGGAACAGTAGAATATCCTCAGCATATAATCTTCTCTTACAAGGGAGATAACTTTTGTCACTGATGATTCAATTGCTTCTGATAGTTCTGTTAGATTAATCTCTGAGCTACCTCCCTTCTCTCTGACTGAAATCATAAGAAACAAGCAAATTCGTTGAATTGATATCCCCTGCCGAACATATTTTCATTGTCAATAAAGTAGCGCGGAAACGAATATAACTCTGTATGTATATGGCTTCAACAGAACGAATATCACTCTGTATGTATATGGCTTCAACAGAACGAATATCACTCTGTATGTATATGGCTAAAACAGTCAGGGGCAGTAACTCTAAATTCAGCGGTCGAACCGGGTACCCCCGACGATATGCGCATGTCCTCATTGTAGTAAAGCTGTGTGCCAAGTTTCATTGAAATCCTGTCTATAGTTTTCAAGAAATAGCGCGGAAACGAATATCACTCTGTATGTATATGGCTTAAACAGTCAGGGGCAGTAACTCTAAATTTGACAGTCGAACAGGGTAACCCCGACGATATGCGCATGTCCACTTTGTAGTGAAGCTGTGAGCCAAGTTTCATTGAAATCCGATCTATAGTTTCCAAGATATAGCGCGGAAACGAATATCACTCTGTATGTATATGGCTTAAACAGTCAGGGGCAGTAACTCTAAATTCGGCGGTCGAACCGGGTAACCCCAACGATATGCGCATGTCCACTTTGTAGTGAAGCTGTGTGCCAAGTTTCATTGAAATCCGGTTTACAGTTTTCAAGAAATAGCGCGGAAACGAATATCACTCTGTATGTATATGGCTTAAACAGTCAGGGGCAGTAACTCTGAATTCGACGGTCGAACTCGGTAATCCCGACGATATGCGAATGTCCTCATTGTAGTGAAGCTGTGAGACAAGTTTCATTGAAATCGGGTTTATAGTTTTCAAGAAATAGCGCGGAAACAAATATCACTCTGTATGTATATGGCTAAAACAGTCAGGGGCAGTAACTCTAAATTCGGCAAAGGAACCGGGTAACCCCGACAATATGCGCATGTCCACTTTGTAGTGAAGCTGTGTGCCAAGTTTC
>CAVMGG010000768.1:160000-165237 GCA_963680895.1 Fragum sueziense
GGACGGACGGACGGACAGACAGACATACACGAGTGAAACAATATGTCCCCGGCCTCTCAATACGTGGGCATAAAAACATGAATCTTGAACAGACTCCCTAACTTCATCAATTCATGAATTGAATCAATTGGTGAGAAAATCTGACGGGAAAACAAGACAATGCTGAGTATCCATATTATTTTCTATACCTGAAATATCTTTGATAGCTGCATGTTGTTAAGTATGATTAGTTAGTGGTTCAAAGGCTGGTTTAACATCAGTCTTATAACCCTTCTTAACCCATTACCAGACAACAAAAATTTTGATTATTCAATTTTGAAAGATGTTGCAGACCACATTTTCAAGTTGATGAAAATCTAAAAATCTTTCCATTTTAAGTTACAAAACATTGTGGTAAATGAAGAAATTGCTTGTCACAAGCAATTTCTTCATTTTCCATAATATTTTCCCAAGCCATTATCCTGTAAGGAGTCAAAAAGAGTCACTGTGTGGTAATGGGTTAATACAATACCTACTTTGTACTAGTATAACTGTCAAATATAGTCGTTGTAAATGTAAAACCTCGTATCTCGTTTTTGGAAAAGTTTAAAGGGGAGGGAAAAAAGTGTAATATCTTTTCCCAAAATGAAATGTTTTACTTGAAATTTGGACATATTGTTCATAAATAATGTATCATTGATACTGATTGGTAAATATATCTCAAAACCTGTGAGAACTGTCTTAACTGGACACACAAGTTTGTACTTTGAAAATCGCAAGAATCGACATACGAGGTTTTGCATTTACACCGATGATATTCTGGTTCATAATAATAATTATGTTATCTGCGTTTCCTTTGAATTTTGACTCATGTCTCGAGTTTTGTCATAATTCGGATAAGGACTAGCAAGCAAACACAATGTACTTACACACATAAGCAGACAATGATAAAAACTTCCTTTCTGCTTCACCGTTCTCTGTCTTGATGATCTTCAAAGTTACTTGGAAATCACCATGGCTCTTTATATCTCTTTCAACTGTAATTCAGTAAAATAGGATGTTATAGTAAAAGACATATGCCACTGAACTGTTGTTTTTTTTTTCTAAAATGACCTTCATAGATTATAATCAAGGATCTTGGCCATAGAATCAGAGGAATGGTGATAAACAATACACATATGAAATGTTAAAACCCAATCACAATTCAAAAATAAACATACAAATCTCATGACAGGATTTTTTGGTTAGGGATTAAAATCAATTGTCCTCAGAATAACCTTATTATTTGAAACAATCATAATTATGTAGATAGTATAGCATAACAGTTTCTGTACCTTTCACTTGTTCATGCTTTATTTTAGAAGCTACAACTTGCCACTCTATCAAGGCATCTTTGGGCAATGCAGGTACAATCACATATAGTACTGATGAACACATTTGGCTTTCCTGAAAACAAGCAAACAAGATATTTTAGTAAAATACAAATATGCCCGAAATATTTAAGTTTCTGCGTTCAGTTTTCACATCAATTTTTGGACAGACAGATAGGCGGTAAAGTGGACCGACCGATTGATGTTTGATAAACTTGCCCTTGATCTTACAAAGGGGCATAAAGATATCATGGGTATCATCTTTTTGTAACTTAAACAACACCCTTTCTTGGCCAAAAAAAGTATACAATGGTACAATTTGAAAGGAGATACAGATGAAAAACTGAAAAAGTTTCGTGTGGTAATTGTATACAAATCCTATCTTGTTCAACATCCATTTTATTTTACATCTGCAGCATCTTTTAAATTTGAAGAGTCCAATTTTTTGCCGATTGGTAAAGGGTAAAATGCTTAACCCTTTCCCAAACAACAAAATTTTAGGGTATTCCAATTTGAAAGCTGTTGCAGACGACAAAATACATGTTCACAAACAATGGATTTGTGTATGATATAGCACAGAAAATATTGAGATAAAAGGAGAAAATGCTGATTATCAGCATTTTCTTCTTTTGCCTCAATGTTATCTCAAGCATTTTCTATTAGGTACATCAAAACCAGGTCTTGTTTGGGAAAGGTTCAAATAAATCACAATACTCAAACATTTTATTATATATATATAAACCCCCTTACCCCTTTAGTTGCGAGTTCAAATTCCTTCTTGGCAATGTCTATATAATCTCTATGAGTTATATAACAGACACCACTAGTTATATTTGACATAGAACAGCCTGTGACCATAGCACACAGAACACTGTTGGTATGTTGTAGTGATAGTCTTGCCTGGGGATGTATTCCACCTTCTACTATTGTGAGATTGGCAGGAACCATTGCTATCTGACCCGATACAAACAGTCTGCCTTTCATCTGGGGAAAAGGAAAATAAAATTGATTAACACATGTAAGACTTTGATGTATTTTAACAAGCCTGCAGCACAGGATAAGATCAGACTGCACATATGTGCAGGCTGATCTTATTCTATGCTGCCTTCAAAAGTGATCAGAATATTCCAGGTTTAGCATTACAAAGGTATGACACAAAAATGCACAGAAAACGTTTTTGGTATGTTGTAGAGATAGCCTTGCTTGTGGATGGATTCCACCTTCTTCGATTGAGAGATTGGCAGGGACCATTGCTATCCAACCAGATTTGGATTTTGATAAGACTGCTAGGAATATTTGAGAATCCTGAGTAATTTTGAAACTAAATATCAAATATAGAATATAATTGCTAACAGAACAATGTTGGTAGAGTCAATCCCATTTATGTAATCTTTCTTGTATCATCAACCTTGTACAAGCATTGTTTCTCTATCGCCATGACAACGGTTGCCATAACAATCTATAAGCAGGTCAACAGTTATAAATAACTCACCATAACACATTGACTGTATGGTCCTATGTTTGGTGGAGCCCAATGAGACCAACCTTGTACATGCATTGTTTCTCTGTCACTATGACAACTGTTGCCATAGCAATCAATAAGTAGGTCAATATTTTCTGGTAGATCAGTCTGAACACACACTCTGAAAAACAAAACCTGTTGGTTAAAATTGAAGAATCTTACAGAGAATGTTTATTATAGAGAAGAGATCTCAATAATTGACCTTAGTGGTAAAACAAAATGATGATGCTATATCTACATATCAAAATAAGTTGCATACGACATAAATAATTGATTAAATAGTGTTTAACAGCACTTTTAACAGTATTTAGATTACTTAATTGTGGCTGGAGCACCTAACCATAGATTCCTTTAATTTCTCTCACCAGTGCTATCGCGACATCCAGTCCATGCCTCCGGTTGCTCATCCAACATAAATGAATCATAAACAATTCATCCATTCACAAGATAAATGACTTTTATCAATTGTGAGAAAGCAGTGGCAGATCCAGAGGGGGTTTGGAGGAAGGGAGAATGGCTTTGTTCAATTAAGCCCCCCCCCCCCCTACCCTCTGTAGCTTGATTATTTCATTTTCATGCAGAAATTCATTTGAAATTGTGTAATGCTGAAAAAACAAACACCTATTTGTATGTTTGAACCCACTTCCACAGGAATCCTGCATCAAACGCAGGAAAGGATATTGGCCTAGTCCAGGTTCGAACACACCGCCAGGATTGATAGACTCAGATGAAACAGTCTGAGCTATCCAAGCTTGGAGATTAATCAATTTGAAGGAACTAGAAATCTGAAAGAAATTCTACAACAAGAGCTTCGCAGAGCGGCGCATATACACCCGAGAGCTTGTCAGTAAAATTGGCCATTTTTTCAATACAAGGGCAGATAATTCAAACATGAAATGTTATCAAAAATTTGTTTGCACAACCAGACACCGTAAAGATTCATTTTGGCTAATTTGATTAAATTCTGGTTGAAGCTGTAGGAGTTGCGCACACGAGAAAATGGGCATTTAGAGAAAATGGGCAGTTTTCTGAATTCCGTAAGCAATGTGCACAACTAGACATCACGGAGATTCATTGTGGCAAGTTTGATCAAATTCCGATCAAAACTGTAGGAGGAGTTGTGCACCCAAGAATTTGCTAACGAACGGGCAGACAGATGGACAGACGGAAGAATGGATGGACGGACGACTGGGGCCATAACATAATACGACCCTTCAAGCGTATAAAAAACAATTTATTGAAGGACATATCAAATTCTAACTACAACTACAAGAGAACATAAATTACCTGACAGCAGGGTTTAGTTCAAAGTAAGTTTTATACACAGAATTGATGAGATGAAAGTCCGCCATGTTTTTAACAAACAGATGGATCTGGACAAGACAAGACATATCCCATCCCGGGCCACCCAGCATAAACACTGCCCGTATCCTGTCCAGTGTATTGCGTGTAAGTGTCTGTATGTCCGTCTTTCCATCATTTACACCACAGAGATTTGATATCCAGAAATTGTTGCCTTCAAGGAACACACTTGGTCGAACATCTCCTGAAATTGAGCAGGATTAAACCATTACTGCACAGTGACGCCTTTTGACTCCCTAGCAAGAAATGGCCTTGGAAAACATTGTGAAAAATGAAGAAATTGCTTTAACAAGCAATTTCTTCATTTTCCACAATGTTTTCTAACATAAAATGGTAAGATTTTTAGAATTTCATCAGTTTGAAATTGTCGTCTGCAACACCTACCAAATTGGAACAGTCTAAAATTTTGTCGTCTGGTATTGAGTTAAACCATCACCAGATGATACATTTAGAATTTTCCACTTTGAAAGCTGCAGGAGAAGACAAAAAAATGTTGATAAAGATAGGATTTGATAACAATATAGTAAACAAAATATTGAGATAAAAGGAGAAAATGCTGATGTATCAGCATTTTCTTCTTTCGGCCCATTGTTTTCCCAAGCTTAGCCTATAAGGAATTCTAAACTAAGCCTTGTTTGGGAAAAGACAAATGTCAAATATCTTTCTAGAGCAATGTGTTGTAATAGTGCTTTCATTTTTATTGATGTTTCTTTAGCCATTGCTTTTCTTACACATGGCAATATTTTCAGTAAATATATTGTAGTCATTCTATGTTTGAAATTGTCCCATTTTGTATGGAGGCAACCTACAGCAATAAATTCCCGTTGGGAACAACATTTCAAGACAAACAGAAAATATTACAGCTAAACCAGGGCCTGGCATATTAATCAATGGTTCAGTGCGAATCAGTTGTAACTTCCTATAAACATAGAGACAGTTACCACCGTTTTGCGCTGAGCCATCAATTTGCTAACAATTCTAAATCGAATAACTGATTCACATTA
>CAVMGG010000769.1:0-57715 GCA_963680895.1 Fragum sueziense
ATGCATTTTAAGCCATAATTTTGGCTTGGACCCCCCCCTGGAAAAAAATCTTGGGCTTGGACCCCCCCCCCCCCCACCCCCCCCCCCCCCCCCTGGAAAAAATTCCTGTATCCGCCCTTGGGTTGTTGATTATCATGAATGCGTTATCATCAATGTGTCCCTTTTTCTCAGTATTTTCTGTTCTTTTTTTTTTTTTTTTTTTTTTTTTTTGGGGGGGGGGGGGGGGGGGGGGGGGGGGGGGGGAATGGGTTATGTATGCACCAATACACTTAATTGATTCAAGATCTATACGAATAAATGCTTAAGACCAGGATTTGATATAGTATTACTATTGCGTCTTCTGCCTTGATTTTTTTTTTATTTTTTTTATTATAGTCCAGTCACAATATAATGACACATGTTTACAAATTGTACAGTAATAAACAAAAGGTAATCATTGTTAATTTTCACTTCAACATTGCATGTCTTGGTTCAAATCTTGAAGGTGTAAGGGACCTGCAAGATTCGAACCATCACATGCAAATTTACAGTAGTTATGACTTTGCTATTGCGTTTTTTGCAAGGGTAAATTTTGTAAACATGTGCCATTATATCGTTAATTAAAGGACTATAAGTATGTAAAGACCCGGTAATCAAAGATACATGTTCGTGTAAGATTAGCTCAATTTGATTAAAAAAGGCGTTCTTATACAGTAGTACATGACACCAATTTCAACCATCTTCCACCCCAGGAATCTTATATCACGGCGGGGAATCACCTGACATAATATTTTCGATATTTTCCAACAATTCTGTCAAAAGATGACCGATTTGAAAAGAAGAATTTAAGCAGAGACAGCGGGAACACTCCATGACTTTGCTGAATGCCAAGGATAATCTTTGAAAAAACAGCTGATATAAAAGTTATTGACGACCAACCAAAACTTAATCTGGTCGTCAATAATGTTTTTATCACTTGATTTGTAAAAAAAGTTACCACCCATCTGATATCGGGCATTTTACACTTTTTTCTGTTTCAAACCGATTTCAAATTGGTCAAGTATTTACAAAATTATTGACGATTTTCTGAAATTTAGTGTCACATGATTCCCCACCGATGTATATAATGCCCTTGTTTTGTTAACAATAGTTTATGTAGTAACTACAGGGAAATCTGGCAATGAATATTTGATAAAAATAAGTTCTTTATATAAGTTACTATGAAAAAATAATGTGTTGTTACATTTGACCTTACCATGAATATTTGATGGAATTGAATGACCTATTTTGGATAATTTTGTCCTTGCTTTATGCGCCCCTACTAAGTTTGCATTTTATAAAAAAACAAAATTTAACGGTAACTTTTTCCCATTCTTGTTTTATTTGCACAAGTATAAATTAGAGATAATTTTGGTGTAGGTCTCATACCCAGTGCCAGTCAATATTACAAAAATTACAGTTCAAAGAAAAATGTTCATTTTTCTTATTCATGGAAGGAATTCAGTCGCAAAATCATAAACCTTATGTATAATCAAGTGTTTTTTTCTCAATTTTGTTTTTCATAGTTTTGTATTTAGCTTATTTATGTTACATACATATCTGTTGTAGCATACAAGCTGAAAAATGTCAGATATTATCATCTTCTGGGAAAAAATATGAGATTTACGGAGTTGGTGCTTCCCCTTTTCCCGCCTTTTTTTGTAAAAGGGGGTCAATAACTAAAAAAATATATAAAATTCCAACATATCGGTAAAAATTGTTTTAAGTTTCATTTTACCTCCGTCTTATATCATAGAAATAATATATAACAATACTTTTTGTATTTTCAAAAGTGTCTATTATGGTTCCAGATCGTTAAATGCCATAAAGAACTTTTCTTCATTAATTCATATTTGTATAAAATTCAAACGAATTAATTCCTTTACAGGATTTGCCATATAATGACCAACATTGGCATGAGTTCTGCTTCAACTGCGTTCAGTGTCAGAAGAGTTTAGTTATCACCTAGTTGTTGCTCTGATGAGAACAACATGGATCTTGATGAGACTGTGCATGTGCACAGGCTGATCTGGATCCATGTTGGTCTCAAAAGTGCCATAATGGTCCTTTATTAGCTCACCTGAGCACGAAGTGCTCGAGGTGAGCTATTGTGATCGCTTTTTGTCCGTCGTCCGTCCGTCTGTCCGTCTGTCCGTCTGTCCGTCTGTCCACAATTTGGTGTTTACACTCTAGCATCCACAAATATTAGTCAATCTTGACCAAACTTTGTCAAAACAAGTATGGTCATAAGTTCTCGGATGAGTTCGATTATGGGCCAGATCGGACCAGAAAGTGTGGAGTTATCTGCCCCTGAATGACGAAAAATGCTGTTTTTAACTTTGTTTACACTCTAGCATCTACAATTATTGCCCAATCAATACAAAACTTGGATATAATGTTGGAGACTATAGGATCTTGGATGAGTTCGATTTTCAGTCAGATCAGGCGAAAAAGTCAAAAGTTATGTGCCCTTGAATTTGTCAAAATTGCCGTTTTCGACCGTTTTTGACCTTGTTTACACTCTAGAATCTACAATTATTGACCAATCAAGACAAATCTTGAACACAATGTTGGAGACCATAAGATCTCGGGTGAGTTTAATTTTCAGTCTGATTAGACGAGAAAGTCGAGAGTTATGTGCCCTTGAATTTGACAAAATTATCGTTTTTGACTGTTTTCGACCTTGTTTACACTCTAGAATCTACAATTATTGACCAATCAAGACAAATCTTGGACACAATATTTTAGACCATAAGATCTTGGATGAGTTTGATTTTCAGTGTGATCTGACAAAAAAGACTAGAGTTATGTGCCCTTGAATTTGATAAAATTGTCATTTTCGGCTGTTTTCGACATTGTTTATACTCTAGAATCTACATTTATTAATCAATCAAGACAAAACTTGGACACAATGTTGGAGATCATAAGATCTCGGATGAGTTGAATTTTCAATCTGATAAGACAAGAAAGTCGAGACTTATGTGCCCTTGAATTTGACAAAATTGTCGTTTTTGACTGTTTTCGACCTTGTTTACACTCTAGAATTTTCAATTATTGACCAATCAAGACAAATCTTGGACAAAATCTTTGAGACCATAAGATCTTGGATGAGTTTGATTTTCAGTGTGATCTGACCAGAAAGAAGAGAGTTACGTGCCCTTGAATTTGACAAAATTGTCGTTTTTGACTGTTTTCGACCTTTTTTACACTCTAGAATCTACAATTATTGACCAATCAAGACAAATCTTGGACACAATGTTTGAGACCATAAGATTTCGGATGAGTTCGATTTTCAGTGTGATCTGACAGTAAAGACAAGAGTTACATGCCCTTGAATTTGATAAAATTGTCATTTTCGGCTGTTTTCGACATTGTTTACACTCTAGAATCTACATTTATCAATCAATCAAGACAAAACTTGGACACAATGTTAGAGATCATAAGATCTCAGATGACTAGAATTTTCAATCTGATAAGACAAGAAAGTCAAGATTTATGTGCCCTTGAATTTGACAAAATTGTCGTTTTTGACTGTTTTCGACCTTGTTTACACTCTAGAATTTTCAATTATTGTCCAATCAAGACAAATCTTGGACACAATGTTTGAGAGGATAAGATTTCGGATGAGTTTGATTTTTAGTGTGATCTGACCAGAAAGACGAGAGTTATGTGCCCTTGAATTTGATAAAATTATCATTTTCGGCTGTTTTCGACCTTGTTTACACTCTAGAATCTACAATTATCAATTAATCAAGACAAAACTTGGACACAATGTTTGGGACCATAATATGTCGGATGAGTTTGATTTTCAGTCTGATCCGATCAGAAAGTTGAGAGTTATGTGCCCTTGAATTTAACAAAATACCCGTTTCTGGCTGTTTTTTGATCTTGAATCTTCAATTATTGACCAATCAAGACAAATCTTGGACACTATGTTGGAGACCATAATATCTTGGATGAGGTAGATTTTCAGTCTGATGTGATCAGAAAGTCGAGAATTGTGTGCCCTTGAATTTGAAAAAAATACCGTCTTTGGCTGTTTTCGACCTTGTTTATACTCTAGAATCTGTGATTATTTATCAATCAAGAAAAACCTGGACACAATGTTTGGCACCATAAGATCTCAGATGAGTTTGATTTTCACAAAGTTATTGACTATAAGTTAGTTTTCAGTCTTATAGTCATAAATGTTTATTGAATTGAACAAAAGTGTTGCTCATATCATTTTGGTTCAGGTGAGCGATATAGGACCATCATGGTCCTCTTGTTGAGATTCATGCCCATTTACATCACATATGTTTCCTTTGTTTACATGAAATTTAAACAAAATATTTCCATTACAGGATTTGTCATATAAGGACCACCACTGGCATGAGTTCTGTTTCAAGTGTGTTCAGTGTCAGAAGAGCCTCGTGGAGCAGCCGTTTGCTCCGAAAAACGAGCAGATCTACTGCTCCGATTGCCATGACAACAACTTTGCTGCCAGGTGTGATGGATGCAGTAACCCCTTCAGGGGAGGTAAGAATAAGGGGCCAATACCCTGTCTTGCTAGAGAACTTGCAGAAATTGAACGTTATTACACAACAAATAATCTGATTGGCCCTGTTGGTCTGAGGCATATTTTTTTGTCCAACCAGATGTCTTGTTTCATGATATAGGCAGAAAATGATATTAAGTTTGTTTGTAAAACATGGTCCAGAGGCCTGCAATTTTATCATATCCCTACCATGAAGTAGAAGTGATAATTATATTAGCTGCTAAGTCTTTCTTTCTGTCCATGATAGGTGTTGCATTTTCATGAATTTACAAAATAGTGTGACCTTACTACTTACTTTTAAAAATATGTGGTGTCCATGGTCACACCACAGTGAAACATACTGTTGGTAGTCACTAGTGCATCATACTCTAGATCATGAGGTGTCAGGTTCGATCTTTGGCTGCAGCTAATTATCTTAAGCGAAATTATTTGACTACAAATGGTGGATCATTGTAACTCTAAGTAGAATGAGGAGCCAGAGACTCTGATAGGATTATCATATTACTGGTGAGAAAAGTACCAGGAGGCTGTAGTAATGAAAGATGCAGCACTATACGTATATACTAAAACTTAAACCCGTTCAAACAAGTTTTCTTGTATTTTAAGGCATGAAAAGGTTTCAGTACATTTAGGGAAAGCAATGGTATGAAGATTGCTTGTATACTGTGTAAAGAACCAATCAAATACAAAAGTTTCCCAAACAACAAGATAATTATGTGACTTATAAGGTTCCTTAATTCAAGAACTTCAATACAAAATCATTGTAACTAATGTGTTTAGAATTTGTACATTAATGCTTTAAAAAGTATTGAGAGAATAGGAGAAAATGCTGGCTATCAGCATTTTCTTCTTTTCTTTCAATGCTTTAAAAAAAACAAGGCATGTTCAGAAAGGTTTAAGAATGTTCTATTTCCTTATTCCAGGCATGAAGAAGTTTGAGTACAAGGGGAAGCAATGGCATGAAGATTGCTTTACTTGCATGGTTTGTAAAGAGCCAATCAAAAACAAGAGTTTCATTCCGAGAGATGAGCAGGTCATTTGCGTTCCGTGCTATGAGAGGGATTTTGCCCAGAAGTGTACTAAATGTAGCGGGGTAAGTTTCAAGTCACGAAAAGATGAACATTTCAATGAAAGATTAAAAACAATGAAGGAAAATGAGAGTTTGATATAAAATTTTGTGTTCCGTGCTATGAGAGGGATTTTGCCCAGAAGTGTACTAAATGTAGCGGGGTAAGTTTCAAGTCACGAAAAGATGAACATTTCAATGAAAGATTAAAAACAATGAAGGAAAATGAGAGTTTGATATAAAATTTTGTGTTCCGTGCAACGAGAGGGATTTTGCCCAGAGGTGTACTAAATGTAGCGGGGTAAGTTTCAAGTCACGAAAAGATGAACATTTCAATGAAAGATTAAAAACAATGAAGGAAAATGAGAGTTTGATATAAAATTTTGTGTTCCGTGCAACGAGAGGGATTTTGCCCAGAGGTGTACTAAATGTAGCGGGGTAAGTTAATACGTGAAAAGATGAAGGGTTTAACCCTTTCTCAAACAAGACCTGGTTTTGACATCCCTAAGAGAATAGGCCTGGGAAAACATTGAGGCAAAAGAAGAAAATGCTGATAATCAGCATTTTCTCCTTTTGCCTCAATATTTTCTACATTATATTGTACTCAAATTTTTTCTTCATCTTCATCTTTTTTGCTGTCTGCCAAACTGGAACATTTCAAATTGTTGCTGTTTGGGTAAGGGATAAAAGAATAGCAGGAAAAGCAGAGCAGGTCATCTGTGTAATTCTGTGCTTTGAGAGAGATTTTGCACAGAAGTGTGCTAAATGTGGTGGTGTAAGTAAAAAGATATAAAAGGTAAAATTTATACATGAAGAGATGAAAAATTTAATGAAAGAATTTGTGAGAGAGATATTGCCCTGAAATGTACAAACTGTAGCCAGGTAAGTTTATTAGGGAAAATATGAAAATTTAACTGAAAGATTAAAAACAATGAAGGAAAATGAGAGTGTGATATCTGTGTCCCATGCTATGGGAGAGATTTTGCCCAGAAATGTACAAAATGTAGTGGGATATGTCAGCCTTTGAGTCTTGCGAATTATAGATATAATAAAAGTTGAGAAAAAAATTTTTTAAGGATAATGCCAACAAGTTTTCAACTTCAACTTGAAGTCATTTCATACATTCGTAACTTATAAACACTTGAATGACTACACGGTAATTCAAGAATAAAAATGCAGTTGAAGATTGTCTTGCAACAATTATTCAATTTTGAAAAAAAAACTTCTTTTATTTTCTCTGAATTTCTCAATTTTCTTGAAAATTTGGATTGGCTGGAATAATTGATTGATTCCAAAATATAATGCATTATATGACTTCTCTCATTGTGTCATTTTCATATTTGATTGTTTTGATAATTTTCAGGTGATTAATAAGGGTGGGGTAGCGTACAAGAACATGCCGTGGCATCGTGAGTGTTTCCTGTGCAATAATTGTAATAAAGAGTTGGCCAAGGAGAAGTTCACGTCTCGTGAGGAGAAACCCTACTGCTCTGACTGCTACGGTGACCTCTTTGCAAAGAAATGCTGCCGTTGTACCAAACCCATCACTGGTAGGTGTGATCCATTACGTGTGGCAAAATTTCAGACTGGTCCAAATTCAAAGATGCTGCAGACGACAATTTCAAATGACGGGAATTTTTTGGGTTTTCATTGTAGAAAACATTGCGGAAAATGAAGAAATTGCTTTTGAAAAGCAATTTCTTCATTTTCCACACTGTTTTCTATAGTTTCTATAGTATATTTTCTTCTCAATGTGTGACAAAAAGCATCCCTTTGTGGTAATGGGTTAACAACCTTACATGCAGTATCTCAAATTTATTATGCTCCCCGAAGGGAGAGCATATAGTCGCCGCTTTGTCTGTCCGTCCGTCCGTCCGAAGTGATTTCTCCATAACCCTTGGGCCAAATCCAATGAAACTTATCATGTGAACTCCCTATGACATAATGCCGATGTAGTTTTCCCCGTTTTTGGATTTGAGGCCTTGTCATGGGAAAAGGGGACTTAAGGTAAAATACAGTTTTTCTCTAATTTCTCCTAGTCTAATGGTCAGAATTTGATGAAATTTCATATTTGAGTAGTAAATCAGATGCCCTTGACAAACTTTGTGAAATTTGGATGTAAGAATTATGTCATGCAAAAAGGGGGCTTAACATTTGTTAGCTTTATGTTAGCTCTGCATGGCATACATTTATTGTGACAATGCCTTATTCGGGGAGCATTGTCCGTCTCTGACGGCTCTTGTTGTGAGTACAAGAATGACTATGCCCCTGCATTGTTTGATTGCAAGCATAGAGAACATTGTTTTAACATTGTCTCCATAACTTAATATCACAAGATCTTAATGATTTCTTGTAACTTTTCTTCCCATATTATTTTGTTTGTAGGTATTTCACATAAAAGTTAATGATCATCACTTGATACCATTGTCAATGTCATACATGTAGGTCTAGATGCTTTAAAAATCTTCTTGTAACCCATGATTACATGTAAGAATTTGCAATGATGCTATCAACTCTTTCACTGCAAAATTATCTGGAATTGTCATATTTCCAGTGCCAGATTATGGAAACTTCATAAGAGGGCTTATCAGTTTATAGAATAGTAAAAAATCATTGTTTGATAATGTTAAGTTGAAACTTTCAGGAATCATTGCACATAAATTAATTTGCCGGATAGCATACTTTTTATCAAGCAGTTTGATCAGATGACCTTGTCCTTGACCTTGAATGACCTCATTAAGCTATTGTTTGAAAGTCGCCGATCAGCGACATTGACAGTCTTCCTATGGGTCGCTTTTCGGCGACATTGGCAGTAAAAGAGTCAACCCATTTCAAAATAAGACCTGATTTTGATGTTCTTCATGGAAAAAATGTTTGGGAAAATTGTGACATTGGAAGAAAATGCTGAATACCAACATGTTCTCCTTTTGCATCAATTATTTATCAATACCCATTTTGCTGCCTCCAAACGCCTTCACTTTGGAACAGTTTAAAATTTCTCTGTTCTGGAAAGGGTTAAAAATTTCAGGGCATGTAAATATTTTATTTGCTTTCAGGGTTTGGTGGGACTAAGTTTATTTCGTTTGAGGAGCGACACTGGCACAGTGACTGTTTCGTCTGCTACAAATGTAACATGTGTATGGTGGGCAAGGGCTTCCTGATGAACGAAGGGGACATTCTCTGTCCAGACTGTGGGCGAAATTAAGTACTTTCCATGTTATGGATCCAGATCTGTGGTCCTTGTTCATCAAAGTTTTACAAATTCAGTCACACTGATAAGTCTGATCTTTTTCTATGCTGTCTTTTGGAGTAGAAATATTCAGGGTCCAGCATTACAAAAGATGTCCCATCAATATGGGAAAGTATTCCTTTGTATAAATATGTGACCAGTTGCATGAAAAAGATACCATCTTGAAAGTCCAGAAAAATAATAGGCCAACTAGATACTGCCTTAACCCTTTCCCGAACAAAACCTGGTTTTGGGGTCTCTAATAGAAAAGGCTTGAGAAAACATTGAAACAAAAGAAGAAACTGCTGATAACCAGCAGTTTCTCCTTTTGTCTCAATATTTCTGTGCCTTATTTTACACAAATTCTATCTTTAATAAGATCCATTTTGTCATTTGTTGCAGTTTTTGAAGTAGATCACCCCAAAATGTTGCTGTTTGGGAAAGGGTTAGATCTAAATCTTCTTAGAAAGAAAAGTTTCATCCTTTATCAGCCTGAACAGTCTACACTGACTGACTTAGGTCAAAACTTTTCACATTTCTCAGATTGATCCTGTTTGTGTGACTACTCAAGTATAGAATTATGAAACTTTGGTGGGTGAGAGACATTGGAAAGGGTCTTGTGTTTTTGCTGAATTACCAGTCAGTTAGATAGGTCTCAAATTGTGATAGTTTCTGTAATTATTCTTGTCATACTTATCTGAAGATATCAGTGTTGTTATTGCAGCTGATTGGCACTGACAAATAACTTAAGTTCTTGGTCAACACTGTCACAAAAATCATGTACATTTGGAAAAGTATGACAAGTATAAATTAGTTACACTGTAGATTATTTAACCCTTTCCTAACGACAAAATTTTAGGGGATCCAATTTAAAAGTTGCTGTAGATGACAAACTTGATGTTAAAATGGAAAGGATTTGTGTACAATATAGCTAAGAAAATATTGAGACAAAAGGAGAAACTGCTGGTTTTCATTAGTTTCTTCTTTTGTTTCAATGTTTTCCCAAGCCTTTTCTATCGGGGACGTCAAAACCCGGTCTTGTTTGGGAAAGGATTAAAATGATCAATGCATGTTTTTCTTCATATCAAATCTATCCAGTAATTATTGGAGGATTGTTTTATGATTCTAATTAGTTAGATATTCCTTTTACATAAAGTCATCAGTTACCAAATTTGATGAGTCAATGCAAAGATGTTAAAGATACATATTAAATAGTGCACAAATAACAAAATATTTATAGTCGAAAAGAGAATATTTGCATTTTATAGCATAGAAAATACTGATTGGAATGGAGAAATTGCTGATAAATGGCAGTTTCTTCTTCTGTCTCAATGTTTCTCAGCTGTTTTCAATAGAGACATCAAAGTTAGTGGTTGTTTTGGAAAGGATTAAGTGAAAAAAATCCTTTTATCTTTCATTTTACTATATCAATTTGTCAAAAAATGCCTGCTCAATTATGTTACCAAGCCTAAAGGGGCTGATTTATCCTTTCCCAAACAAGAACATTTTAGACCAGTGTAATTTGAAAGCCAATGCAGTCAACAAAATATTATAATGCCAGCAACAGCAAAGAGGGGAATTTACAATTCTTTACTTCGTCTCAATATTTCCCGAAAGCCATCAAAACCAGTCCTTGTATTTACTTAATACAGCCTATACAACTTTTAGTTAACACTTTCTCAAACAACAAAATTTTAGAGTGTTCCAATGTAAAAGGTGCTCCAGTTGAAAAAAGATAATGATGTGTATAATAAAGCACAGAAAAATATTGAGGCAAAAGAAGAAAATGCTGAATATCAGCATTTTCTCCTTTTGTCTCAATGTTCATCCAAGCCTCTTTCATTAGAGATGTCAAAACCAGGTATTGTTTGGGAAAGGGTTAATAGAAGTTTTTGTTATTGGATATGTACATTGATTCGAGAGAAGTTTGCAAAGGGAAATAAGCAAGATTTTTAGAAAAGTAACTTGCATCAATGAGTTACTTCCCATGTATTACCTGCAGAATATGTCTAAGAATGTAAAAGGAGGAATTATTGCAAAACTCCTGTAATTGTGAATTAATTTATTTACACTAGCAATAGTATTACCAAAATCATTGGTGTTTAACTTATTCTGTAGATAGATGAATTGATTGGCAATACTGCTATCATTTTGATTGGCTAGAGGAAAACTGTTGTATGTGAAATTTAATTTTACACTCTTACAATAGTTTTGCTGTATGTCCTCATTTTGTCTGTTAGTCTTTTTATGCCCCCATATCGAAAGATCGGGGGCATATTGTTGTATTCAAGTCTGTCTGTCCGTCTGTCTGTCTGTCTGTCTGAAAACTTAACATTTGCCTTTGCTCCAAAAGTATTTGACATACAAAGCTCAAATTTGATATGCAACTTCCTGTAAATTATATCTATCTGTTCCGTGCAATTTGACCTTCCTCAAGGTCATCTGTAAAACCTTATCAACCCTATACACAAAAACTTAACATTTTAGAAAAATGGCCATTTCTGGGGCATTGGTGTTTCACAAACACATCTTGTTTAATGTTTGTGTTTTTGTATGAATATTTATTGGAAATTTTACATACCACTTTTCCTTATGTTATGTCTTCCCTATATAGAAATTATTTTCTTAAACCTTTTCCCAAACAAGACCTGGTTTTGACACACCAGAAACAGGATGCTTTGGAAAATTTCGAGACAAAAGAAGAAAATGCTGGTAACCAGCATTTTATCCTTTTGTCTCAAAATTTTCTCTTGTTATACTCACAAAATATTTTGAATGCCCATTTTGGTCATTTGCAGCAGCTTACAAATTGGACTTAGCCAAAGTTATGCTGCTTTTCCAAACAACAAATTAATAGGGGTCCAATTTTATAGCTGCTACAAAGGACAGCTTAAATGATATCATTGGTAGAAATGTGTATTTATAGAAAAAAATAGGGAGTCAGCAATGGTCATCAGCAATTTCTTCTTTTCTCTCAATGTTTTCCCAAGATATTCCTGTTAGGGGTGTCAAAACCAGGTCTTTTTTGGGAAAGGATTAAAGTGACAAAAGTATTAAAGTGCTTACAATTCATTCATACTTACAATATGTTTGCATTTTTCCTTTTCCCAAACAAAACAGGGTATTGAAGACTGTAATAGAAAAAGCTTTGGAGAACAAGCATTTTCTCCTGTGTCTTAGTATTTTCTGTGCTACGTTGAACATAAATATCTATCTTTATTGACCCTCATTTTGTCCTCTGCAACGGCTTTTTAATTGTAATTGTCTAAACTTTGCAGTCTGGGAAATATGCAAAATAATGTTCAGTAAATGTTAAATATTTGATTTTGATAAAATAAAAAGTTGCAATGTGTTATTGTCAAATTAGCAACATGTTGGAAAAGAGAATCTCTGCATTCATAGTGAACAGCTATGAACAAAGTTGGAAAATGAAATCTCTAAACATAGTAAAATGAAACTATGAACAAAGTTGGAAATGGAAATCTCTTTTTATGCATAGTAAAAATACTATGGAAAAATGTTGGATAGAGAATCTCTACTATGTAACAAAATCCTTGTTGTATTTTATGTAAAAAATATGTTTGATTGTTACCAAAATGTATTTACATGTTTAACAAATTGCCAAAATTTTAGTCGTTATACCACTAAAGTAGAATATCCCCCAATAGAGATTCACACAACAGGTTATGTCGTAATATTTGGCAGCAAAAATTATGTCTCTTCATTAACCCTTTCCCAAACAACAAAATTTTAGGGTGGTCCTATATAAAATCTGCTGTAGATGACAAAATTGATGTAAAAAAGGAAGGGATTTGTCTACAATATAGCACAGAAAATATTGAGACAAAAGGAGAAACTGCTGGTTATCAGCAGTTTCTTCTTTTGCCTCAATATGTTTTCTCAAGCCTTTTCTATTAGAGACGCCAAAACCAGGTTTTTTTCGGGAAAGGGTTAATTATAATTGATAAATATCAGAATACTGCAGAATGTTTAGGTTGTCGCTCGAAAAAGGTCTATATGGTATGAATATCAAAATAGCCATAAAACTGGTATTCTGCCTTAATCTCAAACTGTAATCTTTTAAGGTATACGGTGAATTGAGAAATTGTCTTGGATTAACAGTGAGTAACTCATGTTTGCTCTTTTCCCTCTATATTTTTGTACAATTATTATAAACACTCAGTAGATCTACTTGATCCTCACATGTTTAAGATTTTTGTCATGAGTTTTCAGTATAAATATATGACCTTGTTATCATTAAAAAGTGTCTCAAATGTACAGTGCCACATAGCAGGTTTAGTGCAAAACAAATGTATGTGCATTTATATGTCTTTGAGGTCTATGCACTTAATCGTATTGTACTAAAACATCAGCATAGAAAAGGGGCTTTTGAAAATGTCCATGTTAACCCATTACCACACAGTGACACCTTTTGACTCCCCAAAAGATAATGGCTTTGGAAAACTTTGTGGAAAAAGAAGAAAGCTCAAAAATTTCTTTAAAGGACATCTCCTCCTTAACTTCTGGGTCAAAATCAACCAAACTTGGCAGAAATGTTCCTTGGGTGGTCCCTTATAAAAATTGCTAAAAAAATTGATATCCATGAAAAACTCTGGTTGCCGTGGCATCGGAAAATGGTAAATTTCACAAAAACTTAACAACTTCTTTAAACAACATCTCCTTAACCTCTTGGTTAAAATCAACCAAACTTAGAAGAAATGTTCCTTTGGTGGTCCCTTATAAAAATTGCTCAAAGAATTGAAATCCATGAAAAACTCTGGTTGCCGTGGCATCGAAAAATGGAAAATGTCATAAACCTCATCAATTTCTGTAAACAACATCTCCTCCTAAACTACATGGCCAAATTCCTCTCTGGGACCACAATGTGTAACATATGCAAAGTTTTTTGGCATTATTAAAACATTACTCAGGTGAGCGATTTAGGGCCCTCAGGGTCCTCTTGTTCTCCTACAAGGTTTTCTAAACATTTATCCAGTTGGGTCGTCAAAAGAAGTCCTGAAGAAGACTGGTTGAGAGAGGGTTAACATTTTAGAATCAATGGCAAAAGGCTTGGATCCTAGCAAGTCTGTGCTGGCTAACTTAGATCAGCGCTGTTTGTCCTGTCAAAAAAGCCTGTTTTCTATGACGCAACATACGGTATATTTATTCCATGTTTTTTATTATCATGATATTTTAATCTGTTTGCTCGTGTTTTTCCCTAGTCTTCCATGTTTTTAATGTGGCGTCGATATTATTTATGTTTAATGCCCGATTTAGATTTATTAAATTCTAGAATTAAAATTATGTTTTGAAAAAGTAATTCTCTTGTCTGTGCTTATTTAATTTTACCAAAAACAAGCTTGGTTTAGCTTGGCTAGCCCTAGTCGTTTCTGTTTGCTTTGTTTGTACAATGGTACAAATACTCGATATAAGACTTGCCTCCATAATCCATGTCCCAAGAACAGAACAATAACCTTAACCCATTACAGCACAGTGACGCCTTTTGAATACCCAAAAGATAAAAGCTTTGGAAAACATTGTGGAAAATGAAGAAATTGCTTGTGACAAGCAATTTCTCCATTTTCCACAATATTTTCTACTAAAAAAGACAAAACGATTTTGAATTTTCTTTATTTGAAATTGTCGTCTGTAGCATCTTTGAATTTGGACCAGTGTAAAATTTTGTCATTTGGTAATGGGTTAATACTAGGATCGTGGTCAGACTAACATCTGCATAAAACTTTGTTTGGATATGGCACCACTTCTATCTTCATTTGGATCTATACTTTTGGATGCCATTGATATTTTGGCATTTCTTGCCACACCACACTATAAGCATTTTTTAGCTCCACTGGCTGAAGGCCAGCAAGCTATTGTCATGGCGTTGTGTCCGTCGTGCGTCCGTGCGTGCGTCCGTCCGTTAACTTTTTCTTTAAACATCTTTTCCTCTTATACCAGTGGGCCAATTTTGACCAAACTTGGCAGGAATGTTCCTTAAGTGACCCTTTTCAAAACTTGTTCGCGAATTTTTGATTCCTCAAAAAATGTGGGCGTGGCAGGGCGGGGCTTATCAGACTTAGAGAAATCATAAGAAAATTCTTTAAAATTCAACCATTGGGCCAATTTGAACCAAACCTGGCAGGAATGTGCCTTGAGTCATTCTTTTCAAAATTTGTTCACAATTTTTTACATTTGTCAAAAAATGTGGCCGTGGCAGGGAGAAAGGGACTTATCAGACTTGAAGAAATCATAAGAAAATTCTTTAAAAATCAACCATTGGGCCAATTTGAACCAAACCTGGCAGGAATGTGCCTTGAGTCATTCTTTTCAAAATTTGTTCACAAATTTTTACATTTGTCAAAAAAATGTGGCAGTGGCAGGGAGAAAGGGGCTTATCAGACTTATACCAGTGGGCCAATTTTGAACAAACTTGGCAGGAATGTTCCTTAAGTGACCCTTTTCAAAACTTGTTCGCGAATTTTTGATTCGTCAAAAAATGTGGGCGTGGCAGGGCGGGGCTTATCAGACTTAGAGAAATCATAAGAAAATTCTTTAAAAATCAACCATTGGGCCAATTTGAACCAGACTTTGCAGGAATGTACTTTGAGTCTCTCTTTTCAAAATTTATTTACAAATTTTTACATTTGTCAAAAAAAGTGGGCGAGGCAGGGAAGAAGGGGCTTATCGGACTTGAAGAAATCATAAGAAAATTCTTTAAAAATCAGCCAGTGTGCCCAATTGAACCAAACTTTGCAGGAATGTGCCTTGAGTCATTCTTTTTAAAATTTGTTCACAAATTTTTACATTTGTCAAAAAATGTGGCCATGGCAGGGAGAAAGGGGCTTATCAGACTTTGAGAAATCATAAGAAAATTCTTTAAAAATCAACCATTAGGCCAATTTGTACCAGACTTTGCAAGAATGTTCTTTGAGTCTCTCTTCAAAATTTATTCACAAATTTCAAGATTTGGCTGTCTAATAGGCCTGTCCCACCTGACCGAATAGTGGCACCGAATTCGTACCGAATGTCAAGTGCGAAATTCGCAGTGTTCGTTGTCATTTTATTCGGTGAACTTTGGTTTTCAACGTTTGTGTACTGACCATACACCGAACATGTAACGAACTTGTAGCGAATGTGTCGAACAGCCAACGTTGTTTCTCCGAAATATCCCCCAATTCGTTCCCAAGCACCAACGAACCCCTACCGTTTGAGTAACGAATATAACGTCATATTCGGAATGGCATCGTCAGGATCGGTGTCTTCGTTAGCGGTTCGTTTAACCTTTTCGGCCAGATCGGTAAAGAAACGCACCTTCGTCGGAGTGCAAACGCTAGTCATTCGGTGAGATCATAACGAACATACCGAACAGGAATTCGTCTGCGAATTATTACCGACACCAAAACGAAAGTAACGAATGCCAGACGCAAGCCTACCGATCCCTCTGCGAACGATTACCGAATTCATTCCGAAAGTTTGATTCGCTGCATTCGTTGAAAAATTTTGTGCATGCTCAAAAACTTTTTTATGCGTCTGCGAACACCACGTAATGTCGACGAAAAGCACAGAATGGCACGGTAAACATACCGAACACAAACCGTTTGTGGAACGAGGCTTTAACGAATACACCGAATTAAGTTCGGTACGCATTCGTTGTAAAAATTCGGTTAGGTGGGACAGGCCTATAAGGCTTACAAGAAATCATGAGATAATTCTTCCACTTTAGCCAGTGGAGCGATTCAGGCCCTCTTGGGTCTCTTGTTTGTAATTACCTGTGAAACGATGGCGCTGTTCAATATGACAACTTACAAAGCAATGATCAATAAGATGTGCCTTATAGAAGAGGCTTGGGAAAACATCAAGGCAAAAGAAGAAATAGCCGATAATCAGCAATTTCTCCTTTTGCTTCAATATTTTCTGTGTCTTTTTTTATACAAGACCAATCTATATTAAGAATGCAATATCAGATTAAAATAAATATTGCGACAATGTTTTGTGGAAAGGGCTAATCTGAAAATAAGAAATGCATGGAATATAGAATTTAACCCTTTCCCAAACGGCAATATTTTAGGGTGATCCAATTCAAAAACTGCCACAAACGACAAAATGGATGTTATTAAAGATAGGATTTGTTTAAAATATGACACAGAAAATATTGAGACAAAAGGAGAAACTGCTGGTTATCAGCAGTTTCTTCTTTTGTTTCAATGTTTTCCCAAGCCTTTTCTTTTAGGGACGTCAAAACCAGGTCTTGTTGGGAAAGGGTTAAAAAGTAGACCTATCAGCACCCAACCCATCCGATAAAAGTAGTTGGATCCGTGCCTGTATTTTGACTATCGCACAAGGACAATGAGTTCAGTAGGAAGGGAATTAACCCTTTCCAAAACAACAAAAATTTAGGATGGTTCAATTTGAAAGTTGAGCTGCAGACGACAAAATGGACATTTAAAAAGAAAGGATTTTTTGTACAATGTAGCTAAGTAAATATTGAGACAAAAGGGGAAACTGCTGGTTATCAGCAGTTTCTTTTTTTGTGTCAATGTTTTCACAAACCCTTTCTATTAGGGACGTCAAAACTAGGCCTTGTTTGGGAAAGGGTTAATGTAGGCGGAGTTTTCGGGTTTCCTTTCTTTACATCTTCTCAAAAGGTGATATTTCAGACTTATTCAATTTAGGAGCTACAGCAGACGATGAATCTAAATTAAAATACGTAAAATACAGCAAAAAATATCAGGAGAAAAGAAGACAATATTGATTGTCAGCATTTTCTTTTTTTCTCTCAATGATTTCCCTATTTGTGACGTCAAAACATGGCCTTGTTTGGGACAGGGTTTTATAGAAAAGAACTGGGTCTAGAACAATGAAAAGAACTGTCATTAATTAAATCGCCATTGATCAGAGAAAACCCGCGGACTTGGTCCCATTATTCCATTCACAAACGACAAAATTTTAGGATTGTCCCAATTCAAAGATATTGTAGACAACAATAACGAACAAGTGAATAAAATTTTGCATTTTTTGTTCTTTCTTGGAAGAAAACATTGTGGGAAGGAAAGAAATTGCTTGTGACGAGCAATTTCTTTATTTTCCACAATGTTTTCCGAGGAATAAAGTTATCTTGTGGTAGGCCTACGTCAAAATGCTTCTATGTATGATAATGGCTAACCCTTTTTCAAGGCATGCTTTTAGTGTCCATATATCTTATCATGGAAATTGTTCGTGAAACATTGAGAAATAAGACGCTGATAATGAACAAAGTCTCATTTAGGCTTTCCCTGATTATTTTTTATGCTGCGACATTCACATTCTATAATTTTGACATAGGCTAAATGGTGTTTGTTGTCTGCAACAACTTCCAAATTGAAAAAAAAAATCGAAACAGTAAAATGTAGAATCTAGATCTAGATCTAGAAGTTTGCCTTTTTCGAAAGGATCCACAAGAGAGATCTAGATCTATCATCCAGATTTAGATCTTGGTTTGCAAAAAGAGTAGGCTTATGCTAGGCATAAAACAGCAGTTATGGAGCTCCATTGATCATGCAATGACATTAAACCCTTTCCCAAACGGCAAAATTTTGGTCCGCTCCAATTTCAAATTTTGGTGCAGACGAAAAACTAGTTGATAGATCTAATGCAGACGAAATTTGTGAAGGGCCGGGGCCTACATTATAGCCAAGAAAACATTGAGACAAAATGAGAAAATGCTGGTCATCATCATTTTCTTCTTTTTGTCTCAATGTTTTCCCAAGCATTTCCTTTCGAGGACGTCAAAACCTTGCCTCGCCTTTGAAGAAATAATTCCATAATCTGCATTACTTTTGAATTCAGACCGGTCCAAAATGTCCTCATCAGGTAGCAGGTTAACCCATTAGATCTACCAGACTACGACTCTTTGACTCCCCACGAGATAGTGACTTTGGAAAACATTGTGGAAAATAAAGAAATTACTTGTGACAAGCAATTTCTTCATTTACCACAATATTTTCTACCCGAAAACACCAAAATATATAAACTTCATGCAAATGAATTGTCGTCTGCAACATCTTTGAATTTGGACGAGTCTAAAATTTTGCCGTTTGGTAGCAGGTTAAGATTGATCACGTGATCGTGTAAACTTCACTGTGTCATGTCAAAGGTGTTGCGATTTTACACTACGATACCGTAACGAGATATGAGCGTACATTGTGAATTAGGTTCACGAAAATACTACCGAATTTAGTACAAATACTGCCGCGTTGTAAATAATTAGAGATTTGTTAGATTAGGATTAAAATGTCGTACAGGGCGGCTAAGGCTGGATTAGCAAGAGATACCCAAGTAAAGGTGCGTTCTACTTTATTTACTTATTTTCTTGTTAGCTAATAATGACATGCGACATGTACAAATTTGTATCTTTAAAGGTTTCATCAAAGTAGATCTACACTAGATTAATATTAAACCCTTTCCTTAACACGTCCTTGTTTTAATGTTCCAGATAGAAATCGCCCTGGAAAACATTGAGACTAAAGAAGAAAATACTGATAGAATTATTTTCTTCTTTTGTCTCAATATTTTCTTTGCTATGTCTTGCAAAAATCCTCTAAACTTGTTGTATGCAACCATAGGGACTAGATCCCAATGATTTTAGATTTGTATTAAATCTGACATTTAATTTTGTATTCTCATACCTCTACGTCTAAATGGAGAAATGAGTGGAAAATTGTCATCATTTAATCATTTTCTTTTTTTCCTTTGAAAAAATCCTAACCATTGATTATCGTTTCAGTAATGTCAATGGTCAATACCAGCTATATTGTTTGGGAAAGGGCTAATTTAGGACTGACCCGGTCACTGAAAATGGCTTTTTGCAATGACCATAGGCCCTTTTGAAAGGAAACATTAACCCTTTCCCAAACAAGACCTGGTTTTGACATCCTAATAGAAAAGCCTTGGGAAAACATTGAGGCAAAAAAGAAAATGCTTTGTTTGTGACTTACATTAATTTTAATTCGGAATCGATTATCGGCATTTTCTTCTTTTGCCTCAATATTTCCCTTGCTGTGTTGTACAAAAAGCCCATCTTTTTCAACATATATAATTCTTTTTGTAATCTGTAGCAGCTTGAGATTTGGGAAAGGGTTTTAGTTTGATTGTCATCTTTTTGGGGACATTTCTGTCAATTGTATCATTTCAGTTTATAAACAACATTTTCCAGGCCCGTAGGAACAGGGGGGGGGGGGGGGGGGGGGGGCTAGTTAGCCCCCCAATGTTGGCCAAAAATGCCGAATTTTCTTAATTTTACACAGAAAATTTTGGGAAAATCCAAATTAGCCCCCCCCCCCATATTCAGGACAAGGGCTTTAGAAATAGCCTGACAATAATGGTATCATGTCCTTTAATAGAAAAGGTTGTATAAAACATTGAGACAAAAGATAAACTGTATTTCCTCTTTGGCTGGTAATTTTCTGTGCTATAAATTGTACACAAATCCTTTATTTTTCAAAACCCGTTTTGTCGTCTGCAGCATCTTTTTTGTGGGAGCAGTTCATTATACCCCCCACCTACGAAGTAGAGGGGGGTATATTGGTTTCACCATGTCTGTCTGTCTGTCCGTCCGTCCGTCCATCCGTCCATCCGTCCATCCGTCCGTCCGTAGACTTTTTCGTTTCCGTGCTCTAACTCAAGAACCGGTTGACCTAGGATCATGAAACTTTACACAGTTGTTGCCCATGACCCAAGGAGGTGCCCTATTGTTTTTGGGTCACGAAGGTCAAAGGTCAAGGTCACAATCAGACTTTGTTTAAAATCTGTTTCCGTGCTCTAAGTCAAGAACCAGTTGACCTAGGATCATGAAACTTTACACAGTTGTTGCCCATGACCCAAGGAGGTGCCCTATTGTTTTTGGGTCACAAAGGTCAAAGGTCAAGGTCACAATCGGACTTTGTTTAAAATCCGTTTCCGTGCTCTAAGTCAAGAACTGGTTGACCTAGGATCATGAAACTTTACACAGTTGTTGCCCATGACCCAAGGAGGTGCCCTATTGTTTTTGGGTCACAAAGGTCAAAGGTCAAGGTCACAATCGGACTTCGTGTAAAATCCGTTTCCGTGCTCTAAGTCAAGAACCGGTTGACCTAGGATCATGAAACTTTACACAGTTGTTGCCCATGACCCAAGGAGGTGCCCTATTGTTTTTGGGTCACGAAGGTCAAAGGTCAAGGTCACAATCGGACTTTGTTTAAAATCTGTTTCCGTGCTCTAAGTCAAGAAATGGTTGACCTAGGATCATGAAACTTTACACAGTTGTTGCCCATGACCCAAGGAGGTGCCCTATTGTTTTTGGGTCACGAAGGTCAAAGGTCAAGGTCACAAACAGACTTCGTGTAAAATCCGTTTCCGTGCTCTAAGTCAAGAACCGGTTGACCTAGGATCATGAAACTTTACACAGTTGTTGCCCATGACCCAAGGAGGTGCCCTATCATTTTTGGGTCACGAAGGTCAAAGGTCAAGGTCACAATCGGACTTCGTGTAAAATCCGTTTCCGTGCTCTAAGTCAAGAAAGGTTGACTTAGGATCATGAAACTTTACACAGTTGTTGCCCATGACTCAAGGAGGTGTCCTATTGTTTTTGGGTCACGAAGGTCACAGGTCAAGGTCACAATCGGACTTCGTTTAAAATCTGTTTCCGTGCTCTAAGTCAAGAACCGGTTGACCTAGGATCATGAAACTTTACACAGTTGTTGCCCATGACCCAAGGAGGTGCCCTATTGTTTTTTGGTCACGAAGGTCAAAGGTCAAGGTCACAATCGGACTTCGTGTAAAATCCGTTTCCGTGCTCTAAGTCAAGAACCGGTTGACCTAGGATCATGAAACTTTACACAGTTGTTGCCCATGACCCAAGGAGGTGCCCTATCGTTTTTGGGTCACAAGGGTCAAAGGTCAAGGTCACAATCGGACTTCGTTTAAAATCCGTTTCCGTGCACTAAGTCAAGAACCGGTTGACCTAGGATCATGAAACTTTACACAGTTGTTGCCCATGACCCAAGGAGGTGCCCTATAGTTTTTGGGTCACCAAGGTCAAAGATCAAGGTCACAATCGGACTTCGTTTAAAATCCGTTTCCGTGCTCTAAGTCAAGAACCGGTTGACCTAGGATCATGAAACTTTACACAGTTGTTGCCCATGACTCAAGGAGGTGCCCTAGCGTTTTTGGGTCACAAAGGTCAAAGGTCAAGGTCACAATCGGACTTTGCTTAAAATCCGTTTTCGTACTCTAAGTCAAGAACCGGTTGACCTACAGCACTTTTTCAGAGACAAGGCGCTAGTGGGGGGTATTTGTCCGCTCTGCGACAGTTCTAGTTTTATTTAGTTTGAGGCAGGCAGGGTGAATTTATATTCTTTTGTTTCTAATTGCCATAGATTTGAAACCTTGTCTAAGGCTATTTGCAAAATATGAACATGTTTTGCATAACTGAAAGGCCATTCTGCCATGTCAAATGAAATTAGCTATATCAGGTACATTTTGTCATTGTTTTCACAGAACCATAGGAATTGCTGAATTCTTTTGATGTGTGGCATAATTTGACCCAGTATGGGCAGTAATCTTAGCCTTAAAGTGACATTTCACGATTATCTTTACATAAATTTTACTTTTATTCTAAAGGCGTATTTTTCGCTTATAAATAAGAACTTCAAAAATCTGATAGCATTTCTACGCATTCGAATAATCAATCTTTGCATCAAGACATACTTTAAAAAAATGTGAAATGTCACTTTAAGCATCTAAAAGTTGCCAAGTGTCTTTTCAAGACATTTGTAAATGATTTTATCATATCTAAACAAGCAATGAACAGGTGATGGCTATTTAGGATAATAGGGTTTTCCCTGAGCATGAGAATTTAAAAGTTAGGGGTCATTCCTTCTATTTTGTGGGTCAAATGCCCTAGGACTCAAGTATCATAGGAAAATCTGGATTTTGAAACTTGGGTCATTAATGTCCCTCAAGTAAAGTTTTAAATGGTCATTTGTTTTGAAATTGCGACAATGACACATGATTTGTGCATCATGGAAAAACCTGGAAGAAGATGTTGTATTTAAATTTTATCATACTATGAACTTTAAAAAAAATGGATTCTGGTCACCAGCAATGGCATACACATACACCAATTAAGAACAAGATTAATGTGCTTCCGCCTTGACTGCTCCAATTCAAAAGCTCCTGCACATTACTTTACAGCACAAAAAGTAATGAGCCTGCTCAAGGCAATATGACAAAATGCTGGTCATCTACATCAGCATTGTCTTCTTTTTACCTTACCTGTTACCTGTTCCTCGAAGCCGTTAATATATAGGCTTTCGCCTCTATGGTCCGGTTCTTCTTGTGTTAGTTCTCTTTTGTCTCTTTAAGTTTTCCAATTCCTCCTTTAGTAACTAGGGGTATCAAAACTAGATTTTGTTTAAGAAAGTTAAACATGCAATATAAATCTGGCAGAGTAGCATGTTTCATGTGTTAGCTCTGCTCTGCCGCGTCAAAGAATTTAATTGCCTTTATATATTAGTATGGGATAGGTAAAGCTATTTGGTCTCCGTTGGAAACAAGAAATTGGCTGTCAGATATACCGGTACCTGAGTTAATTGTGTCAAATCGGAAAAAGATTTTATTCTCAATTGAAGATGATTGTTAATCAATATATTGATTGTATAAAAGAGATAATTATACCAACTGAGTTGTAGTGAAATTTCTTTACATGACAATTTAACCCTTTCCCAAACAAGACCTGGTTTTGACGTCCCAAATAGAAAAAGCTTGGGAAAATATTGAAACAAAAGAAGAAACTGCTGATAACCAGCAGTTTCTCCTTTTGTCTCAATATTTTCTGTACCATATTTTACACAAATCTTATCTTTAATAACACCCATTTTGTCATTTGCAACAGTTTTTGAAGTGGATTACTCTAAAATTTTGTCGTTTGGGAAAGGGTTAAAGTGTCAGTACATGTATTGTGTTTTGTTAGAATGATTGAATGTTGTTTAAGGTAGTCCACCCCAATGAGAATCGTACGACACTGGGAATATTCATGAGACATATTAACCCTTTCCCAAACGGCAAAATTTTAGGGTGATCCACTTCAAAAACTGCCACAAATGACAAAATGGAAGTTATTAAAGAAAGGATTTGTGTGAAATATAGCACAGAAAATATTGAGACAAAAGGAGAAACTGCTGGTTATCAGCAGTTTCTTCTTTTGTTTCAATATTTTCCCAAGCATTTTCTATTAGGGACGTCAAAACCAGGTCTTGTTTGGGAAAGGGTTAAACATATGGCAGTGGAACGTTCCACTGCGGAATGTTTACGACATTTCCGGAATAGGTTCAGATATGTAACGAATGTTAACGACGTCACATGAAATATTCTTTTGTTGTGTGAATCTCATTAGGGGTGGACTACCTTATCACTATTTTAAACACGGCTGCTGGTACATCATGGATTCCTGTTGTTTCTCTCACAAGTACTATAGTATACCCCTGCGAAAAAAGTCCAAGAATGCATTTCTAGTCCTAGAACTGTTCTTGAACTTAAAATGGTACTTCTAGAACTGTTCTAGAACAGTTCTAAAAGTGCCATTGAAAGTTCTAGAACAGTTCTTGAAGTTAAATGAACTTTTCGCAGGGGTATGGGTTACTGTAGAATTGTGCCTCCTTAGAAGGGAATCTGGGGATAAATGTTAGAAAGAATATTAACCATGGTGATTCAATTGATTGAATGAATGAGGTTAAACCCCTCTTTCAAACGCTTTGATCATAACTTGCAGCAGCAAGAGCACCTAACAATGGGTTCCTGTTGTTTCTGTCACAAGTGTTTTGCCTCCAGCTCCAATTCAGGAATTGTGGGAATCTGGGGGATACCCTTGCAAAAAGTTCATTGAAGTTCAAGAACTGTTCAGCTTCTAGAACGTTCTAGAACATTAAATTGAACTTCTAGAACTGTTCTAGAACTTTTCTAGAATTGCCATATCTTAACATTCTACAGCATTCTAGAACAGTAATGAGTTCTTGAACTTTTTACGCAGGGGCAGACAGCAAAATTTTAGACTTGTCCAAATTGGAAGATGTTGCAGACAACAATTGCAAGTGAATGAAATCTTACATGATCAATTTTTCAGACTAGAAAACATTGTGGAAAAAGAAGAATATTTTCTAAAGCATTTTTCTCCTGGATCAATAAAGAGTGTCAATGTACAGACATTGGTTATAGATCTATTCCTCTTTAATCTGCTATGGTCATATTGCAGCAGCTTCAGCACCTAACAAATGATTCCTCTTTTTTCTCACGCCGAGCCCGGATAGCTCAGTCGGTTACGTCGGAGTCTGTCAATCCAGGGGTCTCGAGTTCGAACCCCGGCTCGGCCAGTATCCATTCTGACATTTGACAAAAGTCATTTGTCTCTCACCAATGGGTGTGAATCATCTATGTGAGAGAGCAGCTGGAGGCTCGGTTTGGATATTGTGGTTGTACTGGTGCGAGAAATACCAGGAACCTACGGTTACTGGTGCTCCAGCCGCCGCGATATGACCCTGGTAGTTGAAAACGGCGTAAAACCCCAATAAACTCAAACTGTTTTTTCTCACATCAGTTATACCAGAGCATCCTATTTGAGCCTCCAGCTGCTTGCCCACATAGGTTTATGATTTATCCAACCTTTGTTGGGAGACAAATTTCAGAAAGGATGTTTGCTGCTTCTGGGGATCAAACTTAGGACCTTATGAGTGGCAGAGAATCAAACTCACCTATTTCATGCCTTTCCATTCAAAACATTTGTGTGACTGTTTAGCATGGGAGAATAAGACAACTGGCATTTATACCAACAATGTTATATATGGCATGGAAGCTAATATCAATTTTGATTGATTAAAAATTGGTCCGTGGACATTTATGGCATTTTTTGTTGGGTTAAATGGAAATCAATTGAATACCTGTGGTGATTACTTCAGCACTAATATCAGTGGTGATGCAGTACATGTTACAGTGCCATTCATTCAGTGATACAGTGAAAGCCTTTTGCAAAGCATGCAGGCATTCAAAATTCTAAGAGATTCTGCAAAAAATATCTAAAACTGCACAGTGTTGCCTTGAATATTAGATACTTTACTGATGTATGTATTATAGCTAGATCTAGTTTATATCATGAAAGAAAGTCAGACTATGGATAATTATGAATCATATGAAAATTGCCCTACAATTATTCAGCTTAGTAATCATCATTGTAACGTTAACAAATTGCCACAATTATGCTTAGAAATTGTATTTTGTATCTACAAGAATGAAAGTTGACTGCATTTTCGCATATTTTGACACGCAACATAGGGTTTAGATTTGACATAACACATTTAGAATGCCTTTACGGTTACCCCCTCTTATCAGTGTTGCTCTGGTGCAGTCTGATTGGCATTCATGCTGATCTATTGGCATTAATTGCTATACAGCTCTACAGCAAGGGCGGATCCAGGATTTTTTGCCAGGGGGGTCCAAGCCCAAAATTTTTTCCAGGGGGGGTCCAAGTCCAAATTATGGCTTTAAATGTAGTAAATATGTAACATTACACTTCAATTTTCGGCCAATGCCAAGGGGGGGGGTCCGGAGCCCTTGACCCCCTTCTAGATCCGCCCATGCACAGAACAGTCTTTCAGATCCTGAACAAAGTATTTTTTATGAAATTACAGTTTAAATAACATATTTTGCTACCACAAGCATGACATAGTCACACGAAGGCCATAGTGTTCAATTGCCTGTGACCCACGATTATTACCTGTAGTGTGTCATTGTTGAGTACTTTTAAAGATCTATACTGTAATAAGGTCACATATTTCTCAAGCGAGATCGATACGCGATAATTGTAATAGTCCGTCTGATGAAATCAAATAAGGGGGCTATTTAAGGAGTTCGCTGCACCCCCCTAGGTACCAAGGTTGTTATATACCATTTTAAAGCTAGAAATATGCTGGATACGATGCACGATGTTGTCAAGTTGTAAACCTGTGCAGCTCCCATGTAAACACACAAATATGTGGGTGGGGTAAGACAACACATAAATTATTTGAAATGAATTTGTCAAATAGAAATCGTCTTTAACCCAATAACTTAGGAATGTACTCTTTCCAATTCATAAAACCACAATCAAATAAACCAGAAGCGATATACAAAAGACATTTCAATCAATTTTACGCAGAAACAATGCTCATATTTCTCGTCAATTTGCATATGGTGGGTGGGGTAATTTATGCACAGTAAAATACTTAGCCACACAAACAAAAAATCACATTTTTGTTCCACGAAACGTTTGCACAACCGTTTTTAGATTGAATACAACTTATTCAGGTCTTGGTAAAACATCCCTACCAAATATTTTAAAAGGTTTAAACAAGACACCGTTCTAGGCTTCTCTTGAAAATGCCCCCTCTTTCCCTGTTTCTTACAACATAGTCCGTCTAATTCTTTGAAATAAGAGGGCTTTTTAAGGACATCGTTCCACCCCTAAGCATCGATGTACCAATGTTGTTATATACCATATTAAAGCTTGAAATGTGCTGGATACGATACACGATGTTGTCAAGTTGTAAACCTACGCGGGTCCTGTGTAAACACACAAATATGTGGGTGGGGTAAGATAACATATAAATTACTTGAAATACAATTTTCAAATAGAAATCGTCTTAAACCCAATTACGTAGTAATGTACTCATTCGAATTCATCAAATTACTCTGGAGTAAACAAGAAGAGATGCACAAAACACATTTTAATCAATTATACGCAGAAATAATGCTCAGATATCTCGTCAATTTGTATGTGGTGGATAAGGTGTTTTATTAACAGTAATATACTTAGCCACACAAACTAATATTCGCATTGATGTTCTTTGAAACGTCTGTATAACCGTTTACAGATGAAATACAACTTATTTGGAATTTAGTAAAACACCTTCACTCTATATCTTGACACATACATGCAAGACACAGCTCTAGACTACAATTGAAAATGCCCCCCCCCCATATCCTACAACATAGTCCATTAGATGAAATCACACAAGGGGTTATTGAAAGAGTTGCTGCATCCGACCCCGTACCAATGCTGTTATATACCATTTTAAAGCTTGAAATGTGCTGGATACGATGCACGATGTTGTCATGTTGTAAACCTGCGCAGGTCCCGTGTAAACACACAAATATGTGGGTGGGGTAAGAAATGCATTTTTTCGAATATAAATCGTCATAGACCCACTCTTTTTGAGGGTTCTTAATCGAATGCATGCTGTTATGATTGAAATAACCAGAAGTGACATAGAAAATACATTTAAATTGATTATACACAGTTTATACGCAGAAATAATTCCAGGTAGTTAGTCAATTTGCATATTGTTGCTAGATTATTGTTATACACAGTAAAAAACGTACTAGCCACACAAACAAATACTCGTTTTATTGTTTCTTGAAACGTTTGTACACCAATTTAGATTAAATAAATAAATATTAAATAGATTAAATACAACTTATTTGGACATTGGTACAACATCTTTACCCAATTTGATAGATATAAACAAAACATAGATCTTGGCTGCTCTCAAGTGTCCCCTCTATCCCTGTAGCTTACATTAATCTCTGCTTTAACCATTCATAGTCAGATAGTAAAACTCATTTTGTATGGATCTCAATCCTTGTAAGAGCGTCCACTGAAAATATTTTAGCATTCTTTGATATAATAGATATATTGATTGGTGAATCCAAAATATTTCACTGTGATATCACTGGACAACACACTAATAATATGATAGCGTCCAAGATGGCGGCCAACAGTAGATATACACATGGAATAGATACATAGAACATTCATTTTGATTCTGACTTGATCTGGAAAATGAATACAAATAATTTTGAGGACAGTAAAGATTCACACAAAGATGAATATTCAAACTTTAAATAATGGTTAATAAGAGTGACATAATTAATTTCTGAATGACCCTTTGGGAGTAAAATACCTCCATGGGCTTAGCAATAAAATCTCTTTTGGAGAATCGTTTTGTTAAGTTCATGTTTCCTCTCTCTAAAATTATTCTGTAAATTTCTTGATCTTTATCTATCTTTTATAAATTTACTAAAAAGGGGGCACAATTCAGCTATTGTGATCAAATGGGCCTTCTATGCCCTTATCGAAAATGTTGCAAATTAACTCTTTTAATTTTGCACTTTCAAATAAATCAGACCATTATATCAAGAGTTTACTGTCCTCGAAAAAATTCTAAGATGCCTTTTTTTTAACTAAATCTCGGATATACCTACATATGCTACAATGTGTTTAACTTCTATTACAAAATCTTAAAATTCAATTGGTGATACAGCTGACCGAATGCAGTCATTTCATTGATTCTCTCGTCACTTATTTAGGGAAGATTAAACCAAAACGGTCCTTAAAAGAGAGCTCTAATCCGATTGTACGGATCGATGTAACGTTTCGCATGCTTTTTTTCGTCTGTTGATACAAAAGATTAGTAGCTATTTTCTATAGGGGACGAAATGATGTGAGTTAGCTGGGTCTTCGATGATGGTTTTGACCAATCTTTAACAGAGTTGGCTAGACGGTGTTGATCATAAGACCTAGGGCATATACGAGTAAGGGACGTTTTGTTATATTGTAACTCCATGTAAGAATACACCGCCATTGTGGTCTCTCGTCATTAATTTGTATGATATAATGTGTGATGTATATAAAAACTCATTTGATTTGGAATTCTGAAAGACGGGAATTCAACACTATAAAAATGCAAAACTTGATAACGCTAGGTTACTGATTTGTCACAAAGTTTGGGCATTGCTCATAGATTTTAATTCCATTGGGGTATTTTATATATGTATAGTTTGTCTTTATTTTTCTTCATCTCTAAACTTATATATGGTATTCTATGTCTATTGCAATTAAATATTTTAAGTTGTTTTCTCCATTTATCCATCTGAAACAATTACATTATACTTTTGGCTCCTCTTTTTAATTTGATCATTAACATTTTGCTACATCAATCTTGTGTACCACAACTAGTTTGTCCTAGTTTTTAACGACATAATTGTTACAAACCTTTATTATTTGATGCAAGATCTTTATAATAAAAGTCTTCTTTTTAAGCTTTCCATGGACATTCACACTGAATTCCAGTGATGCTGATAATTATGTTTCGTCGAAATTAGGATTTGCAATTTTAAAAAACAACTGGCTTTAACAAGTATCATAGTGACAGCAGTAGTTTTAGTTGAAAAGTTTTGAAGGCTAATTGATCAGGTTATATAGAATAAAATACTTTTATAATTCCCCATCTTATGGTGAAAAGTGTACCTATCATAGAAATATTATAATGATTATATTGTAAAGGTTATTTTATAACGCAATGATTTCGTAATAATTTCGTTAAGCCATGCGTTCAAAATATAGTATTGTAAACTAATAACCATCACATTTCATCTGTTCCATCGAATTTGGATTATTACTTTGGATATATTTTTTTCTGGAAGTTTAGGTCCGAATCGGATAAATAAATCCCAATACACCTCCAACTCAATTAATGAATATATCGTTTTCTCATTAACGACAACGTATAAATTCTTATAATATATACAACCTTGATAAGCATTATTATATCCATATTATCTAAGACGTATTCTCATTTTGTGCCATTAGGTACCAGTCTCGAATTGACTTCGTTTGAATTAGCAAAACTGACGTTTCAGACTTCATTTTACCACACAATTTACAAATATAGACAAATTCTAAAAACATGTTACAATTAATTTACTATGTTAAAATATATTAAAATGTGTTTTGTATATATCTGTTAGGATGTAGGGTGACTGTGTTTAACTAAGATCCAAATAAGTTGTATTTAATCTGTAAACGGTTGTACAAAGTTTTCACAGACAAATAATGCGATTATTTGTTTGTGTGGCTAAGTATATTATTGTTTATAAAACAGCCCATCCACCATAAGCAAACTGACTCAGCTTATGAAAAATTGAAACGTATTCTGTATATCCAATCTGGTTTATTTGATAATAATTTTATGAATTTGAATGAGCACAATCCTAAGGTTGGGTTTAAGAAAATTATCATTTGGCAAATGTATTTCAAGTAATGTATTACTTAAGGTTTACATATGTGTTTATTTACACGGTACCTGCACAGGTTTACAACTTGACAACATCGTGCATCGTATCCGGCATATATCAAGCTTTAAAATGGTATATAACAACCTTGGTACATCATGGGTAAAGGGTGCAGATAATTCCTTATATAGTGCCCTTATTTAATATCATCTGACTGACTATATTGCAAGATACAGGGAAACAGGAGGTATTTTAAAGATCGGCATAGATCTGTTTCTTGTTTATATCTGTTAAGATATTGGATGAAGATGTTTTACTAAGATCCAAATTAGTTGTATTTAATCTATAAATGGTTGTACAAACGTTTCACGGAACACTAATGCGATTATTTGTTTGTGTGACTAAGTATTTTACTGTGAATAAATTTCCCCTCCCACCATATGCAAATTAACGAGATATATGAGCATTATTTCTGCATATAATTGATTAAACTGTGTTTTGTATATCTCTTCTGGTTCATTAGATAGTAATTTGATGAATTCGAATGAGTAGATTACTACGTGATTGGATTAAAGACGATTTCTATTTGTGAATTGTATTTCAAATATTTTATATGTTATCTTACCCCACCCACATATGTGTGTGTTTACACAGGATCCGCGTAGGTTTACAACTTGACAACATCATGCATCGTATCCAGCACATTTCAAGCTTTAAAATGGTATATAACAACATTGGTACATCGATGCTTAAGGGTGAAACGATGTCCTTAAAAAGCCCTCTTATTTCAAAGAATTAGACGGACTATGTTGTAAGAAACAGGGAAAGAGGGGGCATTTTCAAGAGAAGCCTAGAACGGTGTCTTGTTTAAATCTGTTAAAATATTAGGAAGATATGTTTTACCAAGACCTGAATAAGTTGTATTCAATATAAAAACGGTTGTGCAAACGTTTCATGGAACAAAAATGTGATTGTTTGTTTGTGTGGCTAAGTATTTTACTGTGCATAAATTACCCCACCCACCCTATGCAAATTGACGAGATATATGAGCATTATTTCTGCGTAAAATTGATTGAAATGTCTTTTGTATATCGCTTCTGGTTTACTTGATTGTGGTTTTATGAATTGGAAAGAGTACATTCCTAAGTTATTGGGTTAAAGACGATTTCTATTTGACAAATGCATTTCAAATAATTTATGTGTTGTCTTACCCCACCCACATATTTGTGTGTTTACATGGGAGCTGCACAGGTTTACAACTTGACAACATCGTGCATCGTATCCAGCATATTTCAAGCTTTAAAATGGTATATAACAACCTTGGTACCTAGGGGGGTGCAGCGAAATTATTTTTTACCTGGGTCATCAGACGGACTATAAGTCATTCATAATTTTACAACTTACATTGATCAGAATGCAAATATGAATTTTAATGCAATATGCAAGCAATATCTACAGACTGTAAAGTCTAGCTCATGATAAATGACCCGGCTGAGCATCTCTAGCCATTAGCTAAAGATGCTCAGCCAGGTCATTTATCTTGAGCTATTCCTTGGTGAAAAGTAGTTCATAACTTCATGAACTATTCATGAACTATTCATTCAATATTTTCTATTGACAGATTTAGACCTTTGAGTTTATAAATTGTCTCTTATAGAATAGGTTAAGAAAAAGCATTGAGGAAACACCAGAAATTGCAGACAACAATAATTCATTAATTGTATGCCTTTTCCCTCAATATCCTCTGTAATATTACTAATACACAAACTCCAAATTTATAAAAGGCAGCAGCTATGGCGCAGTTGGTAGCGCATCTGCCTCTCATTTGAAAGGGTTCCTAGTTCGATACCCGGCCGCAGCAAATACACTGTCTGACAAAATGTCACCCCTCAATGGTTTGATATCGTGAACCTATGTGCGGTAGCAGCTGGAGGCACTGTTAGGGTGTTGTGGTAGTACTGGTGAGAGAAATACCAGGAATTCATGGTTAGGTGCTCCAGCTGCCGCGATATGACCAAAGTAGTTGAAAACCGTGTAAAACCCCAATGAACCAAACCAAAATTTAAACCCATTTTGTCATACACAGCAGCTTCTAATCCTCTCCCAAAGCTGAACCCGGAGAGCTCAGTCAGTTACGTTGGAGCCTGTCTATCCAGGGGTCCCTAGCTTAGTTGGTAACGTTGGGGTCTGCAAATCAAGGGGTCGTGAGTTCAAACCTGGCTCGGCATGTATCCATTCTGACATTTGACAAAAGTCATTTGTCTCTCACCAATGGGTGTGAATCATCTATGTGAGAGAGCAGCTGGAGGCTCAGTTTGGATATTGTGGTTGTACTGGTGCGAGAAATACCAGGAACCCACGGTTAGGTGCTCCAGCCGCCGCGATATAACCATAGAAGTTGAAAACGGCGTAAAACCCCAATCAAATCAAATCAAATCTAATCCTCTCCCAAACAGCATGAAAGTATATTCCCATTTGAGAGCTGCTACAAATGTTAAATTGGATGTTGATAAAGAAGGGATTTGTAAGAAGAAAACAGAAACATTTGAGGCCAAATAAGCCAAAAATGCTGACTGTCTAAATATTTTCCTAAGCATTTTCTACAAGTTCATGTCAGTAAGTGTTTCTGTATGGGCTAAAGCAAACCGTTGCATAAAAGAAAATAAATGTAATGTCTATAGAAAATTGGTTAAACTGTTCAATATTTAACAAAAATTAGGTAAATTGTTTGCACCGTTTTACACCCCAATTTTCTATTTAAGATATTTACGAGTCTATTGTATTGGCCTATTTTTCTGATATGATAGCGCTCTCAATTTACTGTAATATAGATTTTGAATGTTTTGAATAGACATACAGATTTTGTCATTCTTTGTTCACAATATGACGAGAATACATGTATATCTTTTTATACCCCACTAAAGGTGGATGTATATTGGTACCTATGTCTGTATGTTTGTCCCGTAGTCTGTACACAATGTACATACATCCACATTTTGTTAATACAACTCCTTCATTTATAGATAGCCACAGACATAGCGTATTTGGTAGCGCATCACTCTCAATTATGAGGTCAGGGGTTTGATCCCAGGCCGCAGCAAATATCCTTTCTGACAAAATTGCTCCCACCAATGGTTTGATAATCCTTATTAACCGATGTGGGGTAGCAAATGGAGGCTCGATAAGGATGTGGTACCACTGGCATTAGAAATGACAGGAATCCATGGTTAGGTGCTCCAGCCACTACAATATGATGAAAGCAGATGAAAGAGGCATTAAACCCTAATCAATCAATGAATCAATCAATCATTTATAGATCTGGATATAACATTTCACAGAAAATTTCTTTTCACCTGACCAGTTACATAATGTAATACAGCAAAATGACTGGATGGGAGACATAGAGACACGCTTCCAGTTGATCTGACTTCACGACCGGTTTCGTTCAATGGTTTGAACTCATCAGGGGATTTTTGTTGTTTTAAGGCAAGAGAGATGTCTTGCAATGTTGGTGAAGCAGAACCCGCTGATTTTCCTTATATATACCCAAGTGCTGCCAGTGCTGCTGGTTGCTGCCGGCGCTGCCGGTGTAGCCGGCCTGCTGCCGGTACTATCCATGACGTCATGATCTCCCGTTTCTATTATAGAACAATGGGCGACGACGTCATTTGTTCTATTTTTAGCTCACCTGAGCACGATAGTGCTCATGGTGAGGTATTGTGATACCGCTGTGTCCGTCGTCCGTCGTCCGTCGTCAGTCGTCCGTCGTCCGTCGTGCGTCGTGCGTCAACCTTTGGCTTGTGTGCACTCTAGAGGCCACATTTTTTGCCCAATCAACCTGAAATTTGCTCAGAATGATTGTCTTGATGAAATCTCGGACAAGTTCGAAATTGGGTCATCTGGGGTCAAAAAGTAGGTCACGGGGTCAAATCTTAGAAAAACCTTGTGTGCACTCTAGAGGCCACATTGTTTGCCCAATCAACCTGAAAATTGATCAGAATGATTGTCTTGATCAAATCTCGGACAAGTTCGAAATTGGGTCATCTTGGGTCAAAAACTAGGTCACGGGGTCAAATCTTAGAAAAACCTTGTGTGCACTCTTGAGGCCACATTTTTTGCCCAATTAACCTGAAATTTGCTCAGAATGTTTGTCTTGATGTAATCTCGGACAAGTTTGAAATTGGGTCATCTGGGGTCAAAAACTAGGTCACGGGGTCAAATCTTAGAAAAACCTTGTGTGCACTCTAGAGGCCACATTTTTTGCCCAATCAACCTGAAATTAGCTCAGAATGATTGTCTTGATGAAATCTCAGACAAGTTTGAAATTGGGTCATCTGGGGTCAAAAAGTAGGTCACGGGGTCAAATCTTAGAAAAACCTTGTGTGCACTCTAGAGGCCACATTTTTTGCCCAATCAACCTGAAAATTGATCAGAATGATTGTCTTGATCAAATCTCGGACAAGTTCGAAATTGGGTCATCTGGGGTCAAAAAGTAGGTCACGGGGTCAAATCTTAGAAAAACCTTGTGTGCACTCTAGAGGCCACATTTTTTGCCCAATCAACCTGAAAATTGATCAGAATGATTGTCTTGATCAAATCTCGGACAAGTTCGAAATTGGGTCATCTGGGGTCAAAAACTAGGTCACAGGGTCAAATCTTAGAAAAACCTTGTGTGCACTCTTGAGGCCACATTTTTTGCCCAATTAACCTGAAATTTGCTCAGAATGTTTGTCTTGATGTAATCTCGGACAAGTTTGAAATTGGGTCATCTGGGGTCAAAAACTAGGTCACGGGGTCAAATCTTAGAAAAACCTTGTGTGCACTCTAGAGGCCACATTTTTTGCCCAATCAACCTGAAATTAGCTCAGAATGATTGTCTTGATGAAATCTCAGACAAGTTTGAAATTGGGTCATCTGGGGTCAAAAAGTAGGTCAAGGGGTCAAATCCTAGAGAAACCTTGTGTGCACTCTAGAGGCCACATTTTCAGCCCAATCAACCTGAAATATGCTCAGAATGATTGTCTTGATGAAATCTCGGACAAGTTTGAAATTGGGTCATCTGGGGTCAAAAACTAGGTCACTGGGTCAAATCTTAGAAAAACCTTGTGTGCACTCTAGAGGCCACATTTTTTGCCCAATCAACCTGAAAATTGATCAGAATGATTGTCTTGATGAAATCTCAGACAAGTTTGAAATTGGGTCATCTGGGGTCAAAAACTAGGTCACTGGGTCAAATCTTAGAAAAACCTTGTGTGCACTCTAGAGGCCACATTTTTTGCCCAATCAACCTGAAAATTGATCAGAATGATTGTCTTGATAAAATCTCGGACAAGTTTGAAATTGGGTCATCTGGGGTCAAAAACTAGGTCACAGGGTCAAATCTTAGAAAAACCTTGTGTGCACTCTAGAGGCCACATTTTTTGCCCAATCAATATGAAATTTGCTCAGAATGATTGTCTTGATCAAATCTTGGAAAAGATTGAAATTGGGTCATCTGGGGTCAAAAACTAGGTCACAGGGTCAAATCTTAGGAAAACCTTGTGTGCACTCTAGAGGCCACACTTTTTGCCCAATCAACCTGAAATTTGCTCAGAATGATTGTCTTGATGAAATCTCGGACAAGTTAGAAATTGGGTCATCCGGGGTCAAAAACTAGGTCACGGGGTTAAATCTTAGAAATACCCTGTGTGCACTCTGGAGGCCACATTTTTTGCCCAATCAACCTGAAATTAGCTCAAAATGATTGACTTGACGAAATCTCGGACAAGTTTGAAATTGGGTCATCTGGGGTCAAAAAGTAGGTCACTGGGTCAAATCCTAGAGAAACCTTGTGTGCACTCTAGAGGCCACATTTTATGCCCAATCAACCTGAAATTTGCTCAGAATGATTGTCTTGATGAAATCTCGGACCAGTTTTAAATTGGGTCATCTGGGGTCAAAAACTAGGCCACTGGGTCAAATCTTAAAATAACCTTGTGTGCACTCTAGAGGCCACATTTTTTGCCCAATCAACCTGAAAATTGATCAGAATGATTGTCTTGATAAAATCTCGTACAAGTTTGAAATTGGGTCATCTGGGGTCAAAAACTAGGTCACAGGGTCAAATCTTAGAAAAACCTCGTGTGCACTCTAGAGGCCACATTTTTTGCCCAATCAACCTGAAATTTGCTCAGAATGATTGTCTTGATAAAATCTCGGACAAGTTTGAAATTGGGTCATCTGGGGTCAAAAACTAGGTCACAGGGTCAAATCTTAGAAAAACCTTGTGTGCACTCTAGAGGCCACATTTTTTGCCCAATCAACCTGAAATTAGCTCAAAATGATTGACTTGATGAAATCTCGGACAAGCCTGAAATGGGGTCATCTGGGGTCAAAAAATAGGTCACTAGGTCAAATCTTAGAGAAACCTTGTGTGCACTCTAGAGGCCACATTTTTTGCCCAATCAACCTGAAATTTGCTCAAAATGATTGTCTTGATGAAATCTCAGACAAGTTTGAAATTGGGTCATCTGGGGTCAAAAACTAGGTCACGGGGTCAAATCTTAGAAAAAACCTTTTGTGCACTCTAGAGGCCACATTTTTTGCCCAATCAACCTGAAAATTGATCAGAATGATTATCTTGATGAAATCTCGGACAAGTTTGAAATTGGGTCATCTGGCGTCAAAAACAAGGTCACAGGGTCAAATCTTAGAAAAACCTTGTGTGCACTCAAGAGGCCACATTTTTTGCCCAATCAACCTGAAATTTGCTCAGAATGATTGTCTTGATAAAATCTCGGACAAGTTTGAAATTGGGTCATCTGGGGTCAAAAACTAGGTCACAGGGTCAAATCTTTGTAAAACCTTGTGTGCACTCTAGAGGCCACATTTTTTGCCCAATCAACCTGAAATATGCTCATAATAATTGTCTTGATGAAATGTACAAAAAGTTTGAAATTGGGTCATCTGGGGTCAAAAACTAGGTCACTAGGTCAAATTTAAGAAAAACCTTGTGTGCACTCTAGAGGCCACATTTTATGCCCAATCAGCCTAGTCAGAATAATTATCTTGATAAAATCTCAGACAATTTCAAAATTTGGTCATCTGGGGTCCTAAACTAGGTCATGGGGTCCAGTCTTGGGGATTTTTTTTGCCCAATCAAGCTGAAAATTTGTCAGAATGATTATCTTATACAGGCCACAAATCTTAGTAAAATGTGATCATTTTGGAGGCTCAGACACACCATATACAGAAAGCTATTATGTCAGGCAGGCCTGTAGGAACAGGGGGGCTAGGGGGGCTAAACCCTTCCAAAGTTGGCCAAAAATACCAATTTTTCTTAATTTTACACTTAAAATTTTGGGGAAATCCCAATTAGCCCCCACCCCCCAATATTTAGGATAGAGTCTATAGCCCCCCATTATGAAATTGCTTCCTATGGGCCTGTCAGGTGAGCGCTTCAGGGCCAATGGCCCTCTTGTTAGAACAGAGCGTAGATAGTGCCAATTTTTTATCTTGTAGAAGACAATGGCAAAGGATTGTTAAATTTCTAACAGAACACGATTGTCACTACCTTGGTATATGCAGTGACACAGCATTATGAATTAGGCTGGCTGCTTGGGTAATAGGGCTGAATTTGCTCATTTTGAACATGACAAGGGACAGCTTTATTGAGCTAGTAAAGAGCAGTTTCCCTCGAAATTTCTATCTAACTCCATTGTTAGTATTCATTGCAAATTATTGCAGAATGTTTGCTGCAGTATTTGCAGTGCCTAGATGGCGCTGAAGGGTAAATTTTGTACAGTCTTGTGTTCATCTATTGGGAAACAGTCTTTTCATGTATTTGTTTAACATGATGTCATGTTGTCATTATCAAGCACTTTTGTACGTCTGCATCTCTGGACTATTATCAAGCACTTTTGTACGTCTGCATCTCTGGACTATTATCAAGCACTTTTGTACGTCTGCATCTCTGGACTATTATCAAGCACTTTTGTACGTCTGCATCTCTGGACTATTATCAAGCACTTTTGTACGTACAGTTACATAATGTAATCTGCCCTTTAAAAAAGATATTGTAGGTGAAATAATAACTGGTTATTTTGCTATCAAATACTCAGTTATTTTATTCAGCTTTCCATATGAAGAAATGTTTAACCCTTTCCCTGAAATGACAATTTTCTACACTGGTCCAACCCTTACCAAAATGGTTTATAAGCCACTTATAAGGCAAGATCTAAGTCCCTTATAAGTCCCATATACATGTATGTGCACGGCTCCGGAAATTTCGAAATCTGAATCGGTCCACGTCGTAATTCATCTCCCCCCCCCCCCCCGCCGATGCAATAGGACCAAAAAAAAAAAAACAACACACACTCACACACACATCATTTGTCATATCTTTCCCATTCATACAACAATTCGGGCTACCTTCTCTTTCATGTTTCAATTTCCGATGATCAAACTAAATTGTGATCTGTAGCTCAAGTGAAAGGTGCACGAAAACTAGTGACAAAATTCTACTTTGACTTTGTTAAAACGCCGTAATTGCATAAATAGGCACTTCCGGCAGTTTCGTCTATGTTATGTTGGGAATGACAAATAATTTAATCACTCTTACGTGAAATAATGAAATCGCTGTAAGGCGACGTCGGAAGTTTTTTCCTATTTAGTTTTGAAAACGCGCGGAGTGTTTGAGATGTTCCCCAACTATAAAACATCATGTGATCCGATGTAGGTCAAACGGATCTAATTACCTCCCTCATGTAAATCATATTTACGTCACAAATTGTATTTACGTCATGCTATTTTGCGGTTAGAATGTGGATTTTTATGTCCAGATGAATAATAAATATTAATTGAACAAGAAACGGCAGATGTAGTTCACGTCTGCTATGGCTGATAGAAATCTCGCGAGTGACACGCTAAGTAGATAGATCTAGGAATTGTGTTTCTAAGCTTTTTCTTTCTGTATTTGTTAATGTACCATCGACTCAGTGTAAATAAAATCTAGTAGACTATTCGCGAATGTTCTTTGTGATTTTTTAACTTCAAAAACGATCGTGGAAAGGTTTAAATTTGCAGACTTCAACTGAAGCCTTGATACATCATCTCTCGTAATAACGCACCTGCATGGTGTCTCGCGCGCAGTTTGTAAACAAACTGTCGTAATTGTTGCCGGAGTGGCGCAGTGGTTAGAGCACTCGACTTGTAGCCCGGTGGTTACGAGTTTGAGCCCCACGCGCGTAAGGTGTGTTTGGGCAAGACACTTAATTGTCAGCCCCAGTCTACCCAGCTGTATTGAGTGGGTAGCAGTAAGGTAAAACTTGCTGCCTCTTCTCTAAAGAAAAAAGAAATAAAGGGCCTATAGAAGCTTGAATTAGCTTATGTACATAGTACATCTGGTCTCGAATACTGTATGAACTGTATGTATGAACTTATTTGGAAAAAAGGATCAGCTCACGTGATCAATTCGAAACCATAAACTGTGGTTGGGAGAATAGAAATCTCAAAGGACGGATTCACATACTGGTACCCATCGTATGATGATTTATACAACATAGTGAGATCAGAGACGGGAACCAGTCTAGTGTTTGGCAAAGACCTCAATCCGAGATCATTCATCCGTGAAACTTCAGGTAACTGCTAGCATGCCTGCGGGTTAATTATCGGTTTTTGACACCTCCTAATCTGAGACCCCCTAATCTTGGTGTAAAACCCTTGATTTCGTTACTTTTCATATTGATTTTTATGAATCGTGGACAATTTTTGGACCGATTTTGTCAGCTAATTTGATGATTTCAATCGGTCTCAGAAGTTGAAATCCAGTCCAGACCGACATTTTATCGGATTTCCGGAGCCCTGTGTATGTGGCTTATAAGGGACTTTGCCTTATAAGTGGCTTATATGTCACGGATAATGATTTTATATGCATATTAGATCTATTGTCCCGTATAAGTGACATATATGACTTATAAGTGACATATATGACTTATAAGTGACATATATGTGGCTTATAAGTGGCTTATAAGCCACATAGCAATTCTTTTCTATCCTCCTTACATCTGGCATATATTGAGTCACTTATAAGGGACTTATATGCCACTTATAAGTGACATATAAGTCACTTATAAGTGACATATAAGTCACTTATAAGTGACCTATAAGTTTGATCCACTGCCCATAAATAGCTAGCATCCATGGAATAATTGTCCCCCATCTAACTCCACCATCTTGACTGCCCCGAACATGGCACAGTTGTTAGATGGTTGGACTTGCAATTATGGGGTCCCATGTTTGATCCCGAGCAGCAGCAAATTAGCATCTGGAGGCTATAAAAGGATTATGTGGTTATAAATCCATGGTTATGTGCTCATGCTTCCATATAATGATTGAAATACTATTTAACCTTTTACCAAACAACAAAATTTAAGAATGGTCAAATTTGAAAGCTGCTGCACACAACAAAATAGACATTCATAAAAGTGGGCCTAGTGTATAGTACAGCACAGAAAATATTGAGGCAAAAGCAATAAGTGCTGTTAAATTTTTATCAGCATTTTCTTTTTCCCCTATGTTTCTCAAACTATCTGCACATGTACAATGGGATGTTAAAACCAAGTCTTTAAACAATCCTCATCATGAAGGTTGCCAGGAATTAGCATGTTGAGCAAGAGTTATATTATGTATGTGAGGAGCCTCCTCATTCAAGCAATTTATTTCAACCCTTTCCTAAACAAGACCTGGTTTTGACATGCCTATTGGAGAGAGAATATATTTTATAATCAGGGATCTTTTTTTTTTTACAAAATCTCCTGAATTTAATTAACTGAAAAAATGAAGAATCATTTTACAATCACAACAGTTACTAGTATCCTAACTTTCAGATATGTTGACTTAAAAATGGATGGTTAATTTGATAAAACCTACTCTTTCATTTTGAAATGGTCATGAAAACCCATGACAATTACATAAAATAAACTAATTACCTTTTTAATGTCAATTGAAAAATTAGAATTACCTTCAGAAACTAAATAGTTACTCCATGTTCCCAGTTCATCATATTATTCCGGTTTTTACAGCAGCTATCATCATTGTTATTAACAAATATTAACAATACAAATTCAAACATTTCTTTGTCCATTTCCCCGCTAAAAATCTCAGACAAAGACTCAATTCACTCATCTATGTTGTTCATGAAGCTTACTGGGATGCATACTTATAAATGACTTAGTTCTTTACACGGTTTTATACTTTAACATAGTTGACTTATAAGTCACTTATATGTCACTTATGGGCAAGTTTAAAAAAAATGTGACCATTCACTTTTTACATGCCACGGCTTTTACAGAGAAACATATTCAACCCAATCAAAGCTAAAACAATGTGTTATTGTGTCTTTTTACTGGGTACCAAGTTTAAAGAAAATTGCTTCACAAATAAAAAAGATATGTCATTAAAACATGTCAAAAATGTCAGGAGTGAAACGTTTTTGCGTGACACTTAATACTTTTACCAAGTTTCTAAGCTATGGTAAATAAAAGACAGTGACAGGAAACTACAATAAGCACTTGTAATTCATAAAACAACATGTACATCATCATCTTAAAATTACTTTTTTATCTTATCTTCATTGGTTTAGGATGTGAAGCCTGATTTGTACAATACCCCTCTGAATTTTATGTCAGGAGTGAAACACTTTTATTTTTCAAAATGTGTTCTCATTTTTGTCTATTCAGCCAGAAATCTACAACTCAAATTTTTTTACGAAGCCATCAACCTTGTGGGCATTCAGCACTCTACTATTTAGTGATTCATGGGTTACAATTTCTCATATTGTGCTATATATATGCTGTTAGGAGTGAAACGCTTTTTTGCTGTCATTTTGCAAGATTGTGCACACAAATTTAGCTAAAAAGTAGTGAACATGAATTTAAAATATAATTTGGGCACTGCTTAACAATTTAGAATAGTTTTTAGCCACCATAATTAAGAAATCTGGATAATATTCTGTAAAATTAGCTGTTATTCTTAACATTTAAATGTCACACTTTGGTCACATTTTTTTTAAACCTGCCCTTATACGTTGTGCATCTTTTAGCCTTAGAAATGACTTATACATAGAACTCACTTAGTTGCATTTCTATCAAACTTATAAGTAACTTATATGTCCCATATATGTTCCTTATAAGTCCCTTTTAAGTCACATATAAGTCTGACTTTGTGATTTTGGTAAGGGAATTTTTTTGAAAATAGTTTTAGAAGAAAGAATATGATTTTATGTAATACCCAAAGTTTACTAATAGAAGAAAAGAAATCTTTGAGAGAAAAAAGAAAATGATCAGTATTTTCTCCTTTTTCTCTGCTGGTCTGACTAATCTATCATTCTCACTGGTGGGGAACTCGGCCAAAGCGAGGGACGTTTTTTCGCGATCAATGTATTCCGTCGGTGTTTTTACAAAATATTGTAACTACGGCTTTATCGAAGCTGTAGTTACGAGATTTTATAACAACACCGACAGTTTGTCAATACAAAACGGTAAACCCGGTCTGTTTTTAGAACAAGTTCATTGTCATTAAAAAAAAAACCCTATAAACTCCAATTTAAACGTAAAATATCTATACCTTGTTGTAGCGAAAATTGTTTTAGTTCACCAGCAGTGAGGTTTGTCATAACCCAACTTTGCTTGGGAAAGGGCACAGAAGGGTTGAAATGGAAAGTTTTGCTACTTGTTACCCTTTCTTAAATGACAAATTTTAAGACCAGTCCGATTCTAAAGCTGCTTCAGCTGACAAAATCAATGTTAAAAAGGAAATGATTTGAGTACAACAAAGCCCAGAAAAATATTGAGACAAAAGCAGAAAATGCTGATCATCAACATTTTCTTCTTTTGCCTCAATGTTTTCCCAAACTTTTTCTTTCAAATTCGTCAGAGCCTGGTCTTGTTTGGGAAAGGGTTAATACAGTTTTCAGGGGGCACTATACTTATTTGATAGTTTATCTTTTAAATGTGACAAGTTGTCTGCCACAAGTGTTTGACTTTTAAAGTATTCTAAACAAGGTTGGAAGTGCCTTATCTAGACTTAACCCTTTGTTAAACAACAGTGTGTCCACTGAAAATTTTGACTGGGGGTTTTTGTACCTCTTGGTGGTTAAAGTTGGGGGTACAAAAAATAAATAGGGGGTACAAGAAAATTAATGCCAAATTTAGACAATTCTTCCATTTATTGTCATGTTTGAGAAAGGGTCTAGGCGTTTTGTTCAGCATTTTTTTCTTTCAATTACCTGCAAATCAATCAAATTTGGAATGTTTTCAGAAGCCTAATGCAGTTTTCAACTTGGTAACAATACTGTTACCGAAACCTTTTTCATCATCCAGTTTGTGGCTACGATCTCGCAGCTAGTTTCAACCGAGCCTTTAATTTCGGCATTGTTCCCTTTTCCCCGTCCGAACTGGCTGAGCCATGAACTTTGATTTTAGATTTAACAGTGACAGAGTGTTTCCTTCGTCGTTTCCCCCTTGAATTTCTGATTGTGTGCATTTGAAATGAAATTTATAAAAATGCAGTCTGTTTAGGTGCCATGACCATGCAGACGCTTTATTTTTCAAGCGTTTAGGTTGAAAAAAAAAAAAAAATCGCAAAACGCAGTATCTTGGTCAATTACAATTATGGGAAAAAATAGAGGGATCCAAATGACCGAATTTGGCAGTTTCGATTTTATTACTCGGCTAGCAAACTCGATTTTCTTTCGTTGGATTGTCATCTTATTATTATACAATGATAATGGACTCATCTTGCGTACGTTCTTGGACGTTTTGGGTGAAAAAGTAGTACGTGATTTTTGTTGATCTTACGTGATTCACGTACATTTGTACGTGATCGGACACCCTGAACAATAAACCATTTCATACTGTGTTTTATACTGTACCTAAATTTTACACTAAGGTAGTCTTTTAGAGCATGACTGTGTGAGTTTCGTAATTGCCCTTAAAGACCAATTGATCTTGTGGGACCCCAAGCATGGTAACAGAAGTGTAGGTGGCCAATTAAGAACATACATCAACCAATTGGAGTCAGATGCAGGAATTCCCAGGGAATATTTAGCAAATGAAATTGAAAACAGAGAAGGGTGGTGAAAAAGAGTCATTATATTATAGCAAAGAAAATCCAACTGCGGTCAATCAGATAGATAGAAAGTAAAATGATAGGATATAAAATGCAGCATGAAAGAGCCTATTTCAAGGCCTTTACCTTTTCCCAAATGACAAAAACTTGGACTGTTTTGATAAGATGGACAATTTGAAACTTCTGTAGAAAACAAAAATGGATGTTGTGCAGTATTATTGCACATATGTCACAGGTAAAAATGAGACCTGTAAAAGAAGAAAATGTCTGTTATCAAAACAATTTTAGGGAAAAATATGGGTAACTATATTTAATATAAGAACTTGTTTAACTTCATTTTTAATTTTTCACCTTGATCAGAATCACACATCTTTAATTGCTTTCCCTTGTTTTTCAGCTCATGTCATCATAGATCAGGTGAGCAATTAGGGGCCATCATAATCACTTTGTTATTATAATGTAATCAAACAAGAGTTATCTAACTTTATATTTGTAGATAGACAACCAGTTTGATATAGAAGAAGCGAGTAAATGTTTATATTGGATAGGGGAGGTAACCGGTGAACCAATACAAATACCACAGACAGAAGACAAGCGAGAGTTCTCTGACTTTTTCCACACAACTTTAAAAGATGGTGTATTGTTATGTAGGTAAGGCAAAAAGCAGGTGTATCATCTTCTAATTAACCCTTTCCCAAAAGGCAAAATTTTAGGGTGATCCACTTCAAAAAGTGCCACCAATGACAAAATGGATGTTATTAAAGATATATTAATTTGTGTTTAATATGGCACAGAAAATATTGAGACAAAAGGAGAAACTGCTGGTTATCAGCAGTTTCTTCTTTTGTCTCAATGTTTTCCCAAGCCAATTCTATCAGGGACGTCAAAACCAGGTCTTGTTTGGGAAAGGGTTAACTCTTTCCAAAAAGTCAGAATTTTAGGGTTGAACATTTTGAAGGCTGCTGCAGAGTACAAATGGATGTTGAAAAAGATAAGATCTGCATAAACATGTAATGCAGCAGAGATAATATAGGCAAAAGGAGGCAAAACGAGAAAATGCAAAGCCTTTTCTATTAGGAACATCAAATCAGGTTTTGTTTGGGTCTTAGATTGCAGAATTGGAAATTAAGGACTTGAAATTGAAAGGAGCTGAACACGACAATTATTAAGTGATATAAAAAGATCAAATTTTGATTCTTTGGTAGGAAATTATTTGGAAAAATGGAGAAAATGATGGTTTTCAACTGTAACACCTTTGAATTTAGACCAGCAAAATGATTTATCCCATTACCAAACTTTGACACCTTTTGACTCCTCTAAAGAAAAAGTCTTCAGAAAACATAGTGGAAAATGAAGAAATTGCTTGTGACAAGCAATTTTTAGCTCCACTGGCCGACTGGCCAGCGGGCTATTGTCATGGCGCTGTGTCCGTAGTGCGTCCATGCGTCCGTCCGTAAACTTTTCCCTTAAAAATCTTCTTCTCAAAAACTACCAGATGGATTTCAATCAAACTTCACACGAATGATCCTTGGGTGACCCTCTCTCAGATTCCTTCAAATAATTCTGATTGAAGTAGAAAGTCTGGAGTTATCTGCCCTTGAATGTAAAAAAATGGCTGTTTTGACTTTATTTTCACTCTAGCAACTACAAATATTGATCAATCTAAACAGAACTTGGACAGAATGATGGTGACTATAAGATCTTGCCTGGGTATAATTTTCAGCCTGATCTGAATTTTACATCATGAGTAATGTGCCCTTGAAATTGACAAAATTGCCATTTTCGACTTTATTTTGACTTTTTTTCACTTCAGCAACTACAAATATTAACGAATCAACACAAAACTTGGACAGAATGATGGTGACTATAAGATCTTGCTCGGCTGTAATTTTCAGCTTGATCTGAATTTTACATCATGAGTTATGTGCCCTTGAAATTGACAAAATTGCCATTTTTAGCTCCACTGGCCTTCAGGCCAGCGGGCTATTGTCATGGCGCTGTGTCCGTCGTGCGTGCGTCCGTGCGTGCGTGCGTCCGTCCGGTCGTCAACTTTTTCTTTAAAAATCTTCTCCTCAGAAACCACTCGATGGATTTCAATCAAACTTCACAGGAATGATCCCCAGGTGGTCTTCTATCAGATTCCTAAATTTAATTCTGATTGAACTAGAAAGTCTGGAGTTATCTGCCCTTGAATTAAAAAATGGCTGTTTGACTTTTGTTTTCACTCTAGCCACTACAAATATTTATCAATCAAGACAAAACTTGGTCAGAATGTTGGTGCTGATAAGATCTTGCCTTAGTGCAATTTTATAGCTTGATCTGAATATTATGTCTTGAGTTATGTGCCCTTGAAATTGGCAAAATTACCATTTTTGACCTTATTTTTACTCAATCAACCATAAATATCCACCAATCAACACGAAACTTTCATGTAATCTTACTGGCCATAAGATCTTGCATTTGTATAATTTTCAGCTTCATAGGAATCTTAAATCATGATTTTTCTGCCCTTGAATTTGACAAAATTGCTGTTTTGGACTTTGATTTTACACTCTTTACATCCACAAATATTGAATAATCAAGTCAAAACTTAAACAAGATGTAGGTGAAGTTAAGCTCTTGCTTTAGTGTGATTCTTAGCTAGATAGGAATATAAAATCCTCAGTTATATGCCTTTCAATTTGACAAAATTGCTAATTGTGACTTTTTTCACTCTAACAGTCAAACTCACTCTATTAATTATTAAAGACAAAGCTTGGTAACCAATTGATCTTATACGAATGTGTTTTCAGCTTTCTAGTTACTTTGTAATTGCTTTAAGAGCAACAAGTTTTGAAAATTTTAGTCAAAACTTGGACTTGATATGACAAGAAATTCAGGTTTCATCAGCCATTTGCATTAATCTTGGAATATGGTATTTCCCCAAATCTATTTTTAGCTCAAAATTTATTTTTAGAAATATGAAATATTTTGGAGTAATCAATGGTCTGTTAATTTAGATCTGTTTGGAAGATGGAAAATTTTAATTGCTAGTATCATCCTAAGCTGGAATGTTCTACCATTTCCTTTTACCCTTTCTCAAATGGCAAACATATAATTTTACTTTCTTTGCTTCAAGAACCAAACATTTTGAACAATCTAGTTTTGTAACTTTCTTTTTGCTCTATGAAACACAAGCATGGAACAATCTAATCTAATCTTGCATTAAATATTACATGAAACTCAGGCATGTGGAGCGACTCAAGACCTTCAGGTCTTCTAGTTGGCTTTATTTTGACTTTGTTTTCGCTCTAGCAACCACAAATATTGACCAATCAACACAAAACTTGTACAGAATGTTGGTGACTATAAGATATTTCCTTTGTGTATTTTTCAGCTTGATCTGAATTTTACATCAAGAGTTATGTGCCCTTGAAATTGTCAAAATTGCCATTTTCGGCTTTATTTTGACTTTGTTTTCGCTCTGGCTACTACAAATATTGACCAATCAACACAGCACTTGTACAGAATGTTGGTGACTATAAGATCTTACCTTGGAATAGTTTTCAGCTTGATCTGAATTTTATGTCATGAGTTATGTGCCCTTGAATTTGACAAAATTGCCATTTTTGCTCTATTTTGACTTTGTTTTCACTCAATCAACTACAAATATTGACTAATCAAGACAATATACTTGTACAGAATGTTGGTGATCATAAGATCTTTCATTGGTATAATTTTCAGCTTGAGCTTAACTTTACGTCATGAGTTATGTGCCCTTGAAATTGACAAAATTGCCATTTTCAGCTTTATTTTCACTTTTACAACCATTAGTATTAATTAATCAATACAAAAACTTTCACAGAAATTTACTGACCATAAGATCTTACTTGCTTCAAATTTTCAGCTTGCTTGTTTGTGCAGCCTGAACCTTTGAAATTGCATTCAACAAGACAAACAATCAGGCCTGTGGAGCGCTTCCAGACTGACAGGGCTGTCTAGTTTCATTTCCCGCAATGTTTTTTGTGTAAAAAGACCAAAAAATGTTAAACTTCATTCGCTCGAAATTGCCCTCTGCAACATCTTTGAATTTGGACAAGGCTAAAATTGTGTCATCTGGTAATGGGTTAATTATCTTTTTCTTTTCAGACTAATAGATGCCTTTTTACCAGCAGACAAAAAAATAGACTTTTCAAAAAAGACATTTTTACCTACAACAACTCAAGCTTTTGCCATGGCACGTGAGCGTGAACGGATTGGCATATTTTTGATAAAAACGCAAGAGATTGGAGTGCCGAACACAAATATTTTCCAGACGGACTATTTATACGAGAAAACAAACTTAGTACATGTGTGTGCCTGTATTAGAGCCATAGGCATTGAAGTATGTATATTTAGTATTATCTATCTCAAGGGCGAATCCAGAGGGAGAGGGGGGTTGGTACGTCCGGACCCCCCCCCACCTGGCATTGGCCGAAATTTAAATTTTTACCAAATAACGTTGGTATAACGTTACATAGTTAGCACTTTTAAAGCCATCTTTTGGGCTTGGCCCCCTTCCCCCTGGTAAAAATCTGTGATCCGTCTTTTAGTCTATCACGTCTGAACTGATTATGGTGTCTTTTTATTTAAGTATATGATAGACAGCAATTCATTGACAAAATGGGGTCAAAGTAAATCAATGTAATGCTCATAAGCCTTTATTTATTGTTCCATGGCATCTTTATGTCTTCTTTGTCTCCATATTGATTTATTTTGAGGCATTCATTTATTAAAAACTAAAACCAAAATATTTGGAAAGAGAGAACTTTTCAATTTCAGGAATTTCTTCATTTACCACTACGTTTTCTATCCATAAACACAAAAATATAAAGTTTTATTCTCTAAATTGTCTTAACCCATTCCCAAACAAGACCTCTTAACCCATTCCCAAACAAGACCTGGTTTAGACGTTCCTAATAGAAAAGGCTTGGGAAAACATTGAAACAAAAGAAGAAACTGCTGATAACCAGCAGTTTCTCCTTTTGCCTCAATATTTTCTACGCAATATTTTACACAAATTCTATCTTTGATAACTTCCATTTTGTCATATGTGGCAGTTTTTGAAGAGGATCACCATAAAATTTTGTCGTTTGGTAATGGGTTAAGTTGTCTTCTGCAACATCTTTGAATTGGACTAGACTAAAATTTTACTGTCTTGTTATGGATAAACCTTTTCCCAATCAAGACCATGTCCATAATAGAAAAGGTTGAGAAAACATTGAGCCAAAAGAAGGAACTGCTGATAACCATCAATTTGTCCTTTTGTCTCAATATTTTCTTTTCTATTTTATAGACAAGTCCCTTCCTTTTTAACATCAATTTTGACTACTTCAGCAGCTTTTGAATAGGACTGGTCTAAAATTTTGTCATTTGGGAAAGGGTTAAACAAAATTTACATGCATCATTTTCCAGGCCCAGAGTAAGCCAGGTTATAGTTACCCCGCAGTTTGGCCAAAAAAGAACGAACAAAACATCCGAACATTTACAGATGAACAGCTTCAAGCAGGGAACCAGATAATAGGGCTACAGTATGGAAGTAATAAGGGAGCCAGCCAGGCTGGCATGACCTTTGGGAAGGCGCGCATGATTCTAGACTGAGTGACCCTGTCAAATGGGAATAGGCTGTGTAAAGGTGCGCATGATTTTAGACTGAGCAATGCCATTAAATCAGAGTGAACTTTGAAAAGGTGCGCTTTATGAAGATTGAGATCTGCTACTATACATTATACTATTCTATACATCTCATGTGAATTGGGGAAAATGGTAAAAAAATATTCTTAACCCATTACCATACAACATTATTATAAAGTCTGAATTCAAAGATGTTGCAGATGACAATTTTAAGTACATGTACATGAAATTGTACAATTTTTGGTCTTCTGGTGTAGAAAAAATTGTTGAAAATGAAAAAATTGCTTATCAAATCAATTTTTTCATTTTCCACAATGTTTTCCAAGCCGTTATCCAGTTGGGGCATCAAAAAGTGTCATTATGTGGGAATGGGTTAATCTCATCTTGATTTCAGAGGTTGAGGATTGAGATCTGTTACTACTCATTTAACCCATCACCAGAGTGACCAGACTAGACCATATTCAAAGATATCGCAGACAGCAATTTTAAGTTAATCAAGTTTTATATTTTTGGTCTTTTTGTGGTTGAAAACATTGTTGGAAATTAAGAAATTGCTTGTCACAAGCAATTTCTTCATTTTCCACAATGTATTACAAGCTTTTATCTGGTTGGGGCATCAATAAGCGTCACCATGTGGAATGGTTTAATCTCATGTGACTTAAATCTAAGAAGCAGAGAAGTAGTAGTTAATTATCAAATGTAGGAATTTTTAGACCTTTCCCAAATGGTAAAAATTTGGATCTGTCTGAATTCAGAGATGATGAAGAAGGCAAAATGAAAGTTATTCAAAAGATTGTAGCATCAGGGTGCAAAAAGCATTTAGCCTTAGGGAATCCTGGTTGTCAGCATTTTCTTCTTTTCCTAAATGTTCTCAAAACCTTCTCTATTGGAGATGTCAAAATCGGATGGTGTTTGGAAAGGGTTAAACTAATTCAAACAGTGCAGACTTAGAAGGGTTGAGATACTACTTATTGAAAAATGAAAAAATATGTTGTGCTTCTACAGTAAAAAGGGCTTTTGTGGTGTTAACCCATTACCTGATAGCATTTAGATTTGTCAATTACAAAGATATTGCATTCAACAATTTCAAGTGAAAAAATATATACATGTGTATTCTCTATCTTTCTGGGTTGAAAATATTTGGGGAAATGAAGAAATTTCTTCATTTTTAGCTCCACTGGCCTTCAGGCCAGCGGGCTATTGTCATGGCGTTGTGTCCGTCGTGCGTGCGTCCCTCCGTCAGTGCGTCCGGTCGTCAACTTTTTCTTTAAAAATCTTCTCCTCAGAAACTACTCAATGGATTTCAATGAAACTTCACAGGAATGATCCTTAGGTAGTCCTCTTTCAGATTCCTTCAATTAATTCTGATTGAACCAGAAAGTCTTGAGTTATCTACCCTTGAATTAAAAAAATGGCTGTTTTGACTTTGTTTTCACTCTAGCACTTACAAATATTGACCAATCACGATAAGACTTGGTCAAAATGTTGGTGACAATAAGATCTTGACTGAGTGCAATTTTCAGCTTGATCTGAATTTTATATCATGAGTTACGTGCCCTTGAAATTGACAAAATTGTCATTTTCGGCTTAATTTGTACTTTGTTTCACTCTAGCAACTACATGTACAAATATTGACCAATCAATACAAAACATTACCAGAATGTTGGTGACAATAAGATCTTGCCTGGGTATAAATTTCAGCTTGATCTAAATTTTATATCATGAGTTATTGGCCCTTGAAATTGACAAAATTGTCATTTTCTGCTTTATTTTGACTTTGTTTTCACTCTAGCAACTACAAATATTGACCTATCAAGACAGGACATTGACACAATATTGGTGAACATAAAATCTTGCCAGAATGTAATTTTCAGCTTAATCAAAATTTTACATCATGAATTATGTCCCCTTGAAATTGACAAAATTACCATTTTTGACCTTATTTTTACTCAAACAGCCATAAATATCTCCCAATCAATATGAAACTTTCACATAATCTTACTGGCCATAAGATCTTGCATAGATGTAATTTCAGCATCAACTGAATCTTAAATCCGGATTTATGTGCCCTAGAATTTGACAAAATTGCTGTTTTCGACTTTGTTTGTACTCTCTAAATATACCTTCAAATATTAAACAAGCATGTAAAAACTTAAAAAAAGATGTAGGTGAAGTTAAAAAAAGATGTAGGCGAAGTTAAGATCTTGCATAAGTGTGATTCTTAGCTTGACAGGAATATAAATTCTCAGTTATATGCCTTTCAATTTGAAAAAAATGCTAATTGTGACTTTGTTTTCACTATCTATTCAACACTTGTATTTGAATATTAAAAGAATCTCAGGCCTGTGGAGCGATTCAAGACCTTCAGGCCTTCTAGTTTCCACAATATTTCCCAAGCTTATATTTTGAGGGGCCTGAAAAAGTGTCAGAAAGTGAGAATGGGTTAAATTAGTGCTAACTTTTGGTGCAGTTTGCAAAATGTTGTAATATCATAATTATGTTCACATCATGTCAAACTATAAGACCACATTATTTCAAAAATTTTTAATGTTAATGTGGATCTGGAAAAAGGGCTCTTAAGGTAGTCTTTGTCTTTCTGTGTACAAGACATAGTCTATGTCTGATGACATTGGAAAATGAAGGTTTTGCTTTTGACAGAAATTTCCTCATTTCCCACATTGTTTTTCAAAGCTAGTGTTGTCTTTATTTGGGAATTGATAAGACTTTCTACCTGTAATAAATGATTAATAAGAGAACATCCTGGATCTTTATCAGATATTGCATGATATATAAATGTAGTCTGGTTCCCGTACCTGAAATCTACTACGGATTTAGTTATTTACATGAATGGGTACCAGTCTAATATAAATGCTGGCATTGGGGTCCATGTTTGTCTCAAATGCTATAAGGGTCCTTTTTCCAAATTCTTTTGGGAAACATTTAGACAAAAGAAGAAAATGCTGATAATCACCATCTTCTCCTTCTGCCACAATATTTTATCTGCTATATTACATGTACAAATCTAATCTTCATTAACATGGAATATGTCATATCTACTGGAGCTTTTGAAGTGGAGTGGTCTAAAATTTTGCAGTGGGGCAAGTTTAAAAAAAATGTGACCGTTCACTTTTTACATGCCTCAGCTTCTGAAGAGAAACATATTCAACCCAATCAAAGCTAAAAGGATGTGTTATTGTGTCTTTATACTGGGTACCAAGTTTAAAGAAAATCGCTTCACAAATAAAAAAGATATGCCACTAAAACATGTCAAAAATGTCAGGAGTGAAACGCTTTTTGTGTGACACTTAAGACTTGAACCAAGTTTCTAAGCTATGGTAAATAAAATGCAGTGACAGGATACTACAATAAGCACTTGTAATTCCTAAAACAACATGTGCATCATCATCTAAAAATTACCTTTTCATCTTATCTTCACTGGTTTGCGATGTGGAGCCTGTTTTATACAATAACCCTCTGAATTTTATGTCAGGAGTGAAACACTTTTTTTCAAAATGTGTTCTCATTTTTGTCTATTCAGCCAGAAATCTACCACTCAAACTTTTTTAGGAAGCCATCAACCTTGTGGGCATTCTGCACTCTACTATTTAGTGATTCGTGGGTTACAATTTCTCATATTGTGCAATACATATGCTGTCAGGAGTGAAACGCTTTTTTGTTGTTATTTTGCAAGATCGCGCACACAATTTTAGCTAAAAACTTGTGAACATGAATTTAGAATATAATTTTGGCACTGCTTAACCATTTAGAATAGTTTTTAGCCACCCTTATTCAAAAATCTGGATGATATTCTGTTAAAATAGCTGTTATTCTTAACATTTAAATGTCACACTTTGGTCACATTTTTTTTAAACCTGCCCAGTGAGAGTAAGGGTTGATACATTTTAGCTTTTGACTGTATAATTCTCATTTTGCAAACCATGCCCGGACTTGATGACTCGGTTCAAAACCTTTTGAAAATATAGAGGAAAAAGCTGCTGAAGGTGACAAAGTGGCTGCATATAAAGATGAGATTAGTCTACAATATACTGGCACAGAAAATATTGAGACAAAAGAAGAACATTTATGGTCATTAGTTTTCTTCCCTTGCCTCGATATTTTACTGAGTCTACAAATTTGAAAAGCATTATTCAAAGGGTACATTTTGTTATTTCCTAACTGTTTAAAAGTTTTCAAATACATTGTGCATTTAAAAGCCTAGGTCTACATTGATGGAAAAGAAGAAACTTCTGATTATCAGCATTGTCTTCTTTTTCTACAAGGTTTTCTTAACCAATATCCATTAGGGGGTCGTCAAAAGGGGACCCACTGTCAAAAGGTGTCACTGTTTGGGAAAAGCCCATAGACTAATGTCATAGTCTGCTTAACCCATTCCAACACAATTAATCTTTTTCCTCCCTACAAGATAATGGCGTTGAAAAACGTTGTTGAAAATGAATAAATTGCTTGTGACAAGCATTTCTTCATTTCCCACAATGTTTTATAATATACCCACAAAGACAAAAAAATCTTTCAGTTAAGGTTTACGAACTGAGAATGAAAACACCACTTTCTAGTCATATGAAATGCATCAAATTACACACACTTGTAAATACACTTCACATAAGTTGATTCACTGTGCCGGATTTCAAGATTATGCTTCAAGAAGAAAATAATTTACAAATATTATTTTACTCTATATTCATATGCAAGGGAGGTAATTTTGAACATTTTTGTCAAATATTTCCATAAGTATGCATTAATTCAAAATTTCAAACCATACAAAATGCTTATGTTTGTATTTGGAATGGAAATGTAACACAGTTTAGGAATTACAGGCACTTTTCAAATTTCGCCTCTGGCTTTGCATTTCATTCTCAGTTAGTAAACCTTAAATCTATCATCTGCAACATCTTTCAATTTGGGCAAGTTTAATTTTTTTGGTTTGGTAATGGGTTAAGTCCTCTCGTTTACAATATAATCAAACTTATTTTCTAGTGATGCAATCTGCAGTATTTAGTTGAAATCCAGCTATGTTATATTTCAAATTGTGCTATATAAATATGTGTACTTTACGTAAATGAATGATTTACATTCAGTGTTTATTGTCAATTTACTTTACCATTATAGCGGAGGAGAATTGACCTGGCAGAGCATTCCATTCGATTAGCATGGGCTGTATAACTGACCATTCCAAAACAATGGTGCTTTTTGACGCTCATAAAGGGGAAGCTTTGTGAAACATTAAGGCAAAAGAAGAAAATGCTCATAAACCAGCATTTTCTCATTTTGACTCAATATTTTGACTGTTTAAGCTTGCACACAAATATTTTCTGCATTAAAACCCATTTTGTTGTCTGAAGTTGGATCACTTTCCTTGTTTGGAAAAGGCCATAAAGTCTTAACCCATTACCAGACGGCAAAATATAAGACTGATCTAAATTCAAAGATGTTGCAGACGACATTTTCAAGTTGATGAAATTTTAAAATTCTGCACATTTTGGGTTAGAAAACATTGTGGAAAATGAAGAAATTGCTTGTCACAAGCAATTTCTTCATTTATCACGATGTTTTCCCAAGCATTTTTGTTTAAGGGAGTCAGAAGGCGTCACTGTGCAGTAATGGGTTAAATAATAGAGACAATGCTTTCAGCCTTTCCTTGCCTAGTATCATTATCTCATTCACCGTTATGTCGCTGCTTTTCTACGAAAACCTCCTAACTGCAGCTTAAAACAAGCTGCAACAAGTTGCAGTTACGAGACTTTCGCTGGAAAGCGACGATATACCGTCTCTTAGACAATGGTATTTCACTGACTTATTTTTTGTCTTCTAAATACACATGGAGTACATACCGTATTTGTTTAAAAAAAAAAAAAACAAAAAAAAAAAAAAAAAACAAAAACAAACAAACAAACAAACGTCCGGGCGTTTATTAGAAAAGTGCTCAATAGAAAATTTGGGAGTGGGTGTTTATTAGAGGTATCCTAATTTTGTTAGTCAAAACATGCGAACCAAATGTCAATTCATGGACTCGAAGTTAATCATGTAAAAGTTTGCAAAGTTTTGTTACAAGGGTTTTGAAATATCATTCCTTCGTTGTAACCAGATTAGGGGACAGGACATTCTCTCCTTCATTGCTTTTGGAAAGGATCCCTGTTTAAGATTTACATTAATTTTAATCCGGAATCGGGAGATTGGCGTTTATTAGAATCACCATTTCCCGCTTAAATTGTGCTTGAAATTCGTATGCATATTTTCATCTGATATTTGGGGGGATGGGCGTTTGTTAGAATGGGGGCGTTTATTAAAATAGTTACGGTATGTGAGCCGAGGTCTGGAAAAACGCCCCTGAGGTTACCATGTTTGAATATTAGCATTGGCAGGGTGGATAATCACGTGATGCTATAATTACTGAATATCTTCAATAACTTTGTTAATACAGGACCGATTTGAATTTGGTTTGAAGCAGAGAATGTGGACAGACGTCATGCAGTAGATGGACGTGGTTGATTTTTGAAATATCAACTGATAAAAAGTTATTGAAGATAAACCAAAATTTTGGTGTATCTTCAATAACTTTTTCGTCAGTTGATTTTTAAAAAAATACTAAAACCATGTTATTCCTGACATTTTTCCATCTTCTCTGCTTCAAACCGAATTCAAATTGGTCAAGTATTGATAAAGTTATTGAAGATTATCGGAAATTCTAAGTCACTTAATTATACACCGTGATTTGCCTAAAGTCTTATAGTTGCTACAGATAATGAAGAAGATATTAGAGAACAACATGGTTCTTGATAAGACTGTGCATATGCACAAATTGATCTAGATCCATGTTATTCTCACATGGTTTAAAGTGACATTTCACATTTATTTTTTCACAATTTTACTTTTATTTTTATCTGATAGCAAATTTTCTTATGAAAATTCTGAAAATTTTAAGCTAAAATATTGAATCGTTTACGAGAAATATAAATATTTTGTGCTAAAATGAAAT